>CM076577.1:747927736-748219305 GCA_034641835.2 Pinus albicaulis
TGCTCTATATCCTCATCCAAAACACCTTATGTAGCTTTGACTAGTTCAAGTTCCACTGCAACTTCTGTAGTAGTCGTAACCCAATTTGAACTTGTCCTTTGTCTCCCTCAACCTCGTGAAAAAGGGCTTTCTCTTCCCCTTCTACTTCGAATTATGTTGCTTGTTATTTTTCTAGCAATGGTTATTTTTCTTCTCCCTGTGGTTATTTCCCTCGAATAAATGCATCTCATTGTTTAACTATGTTATATAAAGATGATTGTTTATTTGTTGAATTAAATGATTTATTCATAGGTAGCACATGCACTTCATTGTTATGCAATTAGGTTCCCACCTACCTCACATCACTAGGGCTTGTCTACTTTAGAAACATTTCTCCCTTACAAGTAGTACATGCAGATGGAAAGTACATGCATATATCCACACCATCACCATGTTGTGTCGTCTATGGTGTGTATATGAAAAAACATATCTATTACCAAATCATAACAATGACAAGAGAAAATGAAAATTAAACATTTAATGCGAATCAAATGATGTCATGATTAATTTCGATTTGAAAATATTTGAAAGAAATAGAAGGAAGAAAATGAATATAACATAAGATTATTGCCTCCTGGCATCCAGAAAAAGCCAAATAAAATGGCAAAAGAAATTGCACTATGGAAAATACATCCCAACCCTAAAAAAATATTTATTTGTGACACTAACCAACTCAAATTAATATTAGTGCCACCATTCCTATTGCTATAGTCTCACTTGTACCTGCAACAGAAACTGATAAAAATTAAAATAAACCATTTTTGATAATTTTATATACAAATACAAAGTACATAAAATATTATCCATAATCACTAAAATATTTTTTCACCAAAACTAAAAATCATAATAAAGATAATATATACTATTATATTTATTATTTACTGTGGAATTAATGGAAAATAAAAAGTATATAAAAATAATAATATAATCATTAAATAAAATAAATATAGAAAAATGTGAAAACCTTTTTCTCTATCAGTTGGGCTAGTGGGACTCTACTTTCTTTAATGTTAATAATTTAAATATAACATTTTAAATTTTTCATTAAAAAAATTCATAATAATAAATAAATAATATTTAATAAAAATATCAATATATATAAATAATCCAATTGAAAAAATAATTTAAAATAATAAACACGCTAGCAACTTTAGCAACTTTACCATTTCCTTACGTTCCTTAAATAAAACAATCATTTTCTTAAGCCCTAACCTTATTTCCTTATGTATCTTATGCATATACTGCAGTAGTGGTTTATGGTTGTGTCTCTTTGAGCTTGCAATTGTGCTGGCATCTGCATCGGCGTTTTCTGTGTATTTTCCACTTCTGTCAACTGAGTCCAAGTAAAGAGTAGAGCCAACCCTGTGATACATTTCAAACTCTACCTAGTTTATGGGTCGTGGAAGGTGATTAGGTTAGTCACACCTGTTTGCGACCTTCTCCAATTTGTTTACTTGTCATTATTTCGCTTTTGGTGTGGTCTTTTTTATCTGGACGGGTGAAGGCGGTGGACTCAAATCTGAGAGAGGGCGTTCCTACTATAAAGAAGTCATTGGCATTCCTAGTTGTGTAAGCTTGCTTACAACTCCTCCCAGGGAACAATCAGTTCTCAGTGGCTACTCCTATCCCAGGAAGCATCTTTCCTAAATCAAGTTGGCCGTCCAACAAGGAGTCCATCCAAATATATATAGCCTATTCAAATAACTCCCTAATTGTCTTTCAATTTTCTTAATTATATATATATATATATATATATATATATATATATATATATATATATATATATATATATTTTCTTAATTGTGAGTATACAATAGCCCTTGTTTTAGCCTTTTGATTTCAGAAGTTAGAGACAATTTTTGTCTTAATGCTCCTTTTGAAAAGACTCGTGTTTTACATATAATGTGGCATTCCCATCTGACCTGAAATATTATAATATAATGTTCTATTTAAAAATAATAAAAGAAAATCAGTTTGCCTTCCGATTTTTTTTTATGAATTTATGTAAAACACTGGTTTGTTGAAAGTTTACTTTAAACCTCATATCCAGGTAAGAGAAACTTAGCCCTATTCGGTTATACTCATAAACTGGAACATTATGTTATGTTTATCCAACTATAATTTATGATGATGTTTGATTAGGTCCAAACCCATATAAAATTGAATAGGAAAATGATATTTTTCATAATATGATAGTGTTGTTTTTACATTCTTATGCGATTTTGATATTGTTTTTATATTACTATGCGATTGTTGGAGTTGGAGTGTTTTTATAATTTAAACGTTATTTCAAACATTTCAAACAGTGTGATCTTTAATATTAATTCCACCATTAATCTTTACACAAAATTTTGCGTAAATCTGAATATAAAACCTCATGCAAACTGAACCTCACAGAATCCAACGAACAGCGTACAACTTGCCCCATCACTGAAAAAGACTTGTTAAAAGAGAGGCCTATAAGCATATTCGTGCATCAACCATGAATCTTAGTCATACGGGTAGGCCTACAGGCGTATTTCAGGATCAACCATGACTGGCTTACACGCCTATTTGAGCATCAGCGATGAATCTCAGTCATACGGATAGGCCTACAGGCCTATTTGAGGATCAACCATGAATCTTAGTCATATACGGATATTTTTCAAGACACTTATGTCGATTTATGAGAGTATTTTTAGCTAGGGTCTTGGACTATAGGCCTATTTGGGGACCAACTATGAATCTTAGTCACGGAACAACTATGAATCGTCATATGGATATTTTTCAAATATATTTATCTGGATTTATAAGAGTATTTCTACTGGGATTTTGGATAGAAAATATAAAGTCACAGATTGAATTCCCCAACCTATATTAAATATGATGAAAATATAATCTAAATCTTAAGCTACACATCGCCTTCAGTCAACTCAACTCAGTGGAAAGATATACGATAACCCTTTGTTCGCTGCAATGTCTTCCATGATCCTTTTGCACGAAAAAATTTTACACGAATAATTTCCATAAGAATAGCTCTCAGAGCATGCTCTAGACTCGATTGTGTTCTGCATCATGAACCAAATAAAACAAGTAGAACGCATTCAACTTCATAAAGCTAACCGCCCGCTAGACAACGCCGTCACTTATTCTCTTACTCCAGTCATTTTCACAAATACTAATTTTGAAATCGCCTAGTAATTATAGCGATTTCAGAGACGAGAAACTGGGGATTGACAATATGCACTACCGATAATAAGGGATATATATGGCCTCTGGTCAAGCAGAGAACCAAAGATTCGGGGTTTCCAAAACCAGTGGCTCACATCATGGAAACGATTTGTACAAAAGGTAGAATAAACAACGAAGTTTCAAGCATCTCTAACAGAGCTCCAAGAGTGTAAGCAAGCCGTTATAATTTTTTGCTGCATAGCTATTAATTATTTTATTTTAAATTAATACGATTTTCTTGTCCATTATACACCTGAGAAAACCCAAGACTAAATAATTCTACGAATTTATCAGAATGAATTTAACCCCTTTCCAGATGGTAAATGTTTTCTTCAACGTGAAGCAAATTTCAAATCATTTTTAAACGCTGCTGGTAGTTTTAGACCCCGCGGACTATACTTATTCTGTTCTGGAATTTCATGAAAGACAGACCTCTTCAGATACCCATTTTAATAAGCTTCTTGACCGTGGATTTGTAATGGTAAATTTGAAACATCAATTTAGTGATAAGTAAATGCATTGAAGAAAGTATGGTATTGAAATGGACCCAAGAAAGCAACTTACTCGTCGTGGCTTGCAAACTCATAAATTCTCCCAGTTTCAGAAAAGATTATAAGAGCAACTTCAGCGTCACAGAGAACAGAAAGTTCAAATGCTTTTTTAAGCAAACCGCCCTTCCGTTTGTAGAAAGCTGAGTGCCGACTGGTAGGGTTTCGAATGCGCTTCATCTCCAGCTTCTTCTTTCCCATTTTCGGGTACTTTCCACACCATACCAGAGGTAGCTCTGTCGAGTTTATGTTTTCGTCATCGCCGCACGGCTAGGTTTATATTTTAATCTAAATGTTTCAGTTGCTCGGTTCCTTTCATGGCAGCCGCTCATGTGACAGCCTACAGGTACACTGTTTTTTCGGATTGCTATCCTTCATCGCCTATAGAGACCTCCCATTTAAAAGCCTGCTCGTACAACTATACATTTTCCGTTCCGAACAGTCGAGCAGAGACGTCTGAATGCTAGAGCTGATGCTATCAGTTATTTATGTATCCCCATTTTAATATATGGATAAGTAAATATGTATATGGCCTATTTTATCCAAGGGGCGTGGGACATCCGAATGCATCTTTAGGATCTCAAGCTTTTAATAGTACCTTTAATAGGCTTGAATGGAACATTTCTGGCACCTTACTTTTACATTCGTGCCAAACATTCCATCGCATCTTTTCGTAACGATTGATTTAACCTTAATGGCATCTTCCAAGCTCTATAATTGGTCATTTTCCCCGCTACTAAAGTCATTATGTTTTTATTTTTCAATTCATATATCTATAATTTAATTTATTTAATATTTTAAAAAATACTTTACTATAAAAAACTATTCCAACATTATGACCAAAAAAGTCAGAAAACAACATTAATAAACAATATCTCAAATAAATTGAAATTTTAATATATTTAAATTATTTTTTAATTAATTTAAAGTTAAAATAAATTTCATTATATATTTTAAATATAATGAATATATACTCTTTTACCCCATTACTTTATTGATTTACTTTATTGATTTAGAGTGTTATGCACAAACGGTTAAATATTATTAATATTAATAATATAGATTTAAAAATGCAAATACACGTATTTATCTCCATTTTCAACATATAAGTTAACCATAGAGAATTTTTTTTCCATGTGAACGATATTTCTCTTACTTTAAAAAGTTCATCGCTAGTATTTGTATATAAAAAGTTTATTTCTGAAATATTAAATATATAACTTATTAAAAAAAAAAACATCTAGTTTATTGGTAATTAAAGATTTTGATTTAAAATATAGTCAAATTTAAATTATATATCAATTTTACTTTTACTATTTAACTTAACATTTATTAAATATTATTTGAAGAAGTTAAAAGTATGTGTTTTTATTTTAGAGGCTATAAGATTTGATAATAATAATAATAATATGAAAACTTATGTTTTAAATTCGCTTTTCAAAAATTTAATACCCTTACATTTATCTATTTTAATTATAGGATGAGATGGAGTCCAACAACGATGATCTACTCCCCGGCACCAGACCCGAGTGCAGCGGAACCTAGAGTGAGCCCAAGGAAGCTTGCCAGAGCGGGAGCAGAGAGAAAGTAATTCTAAAAAAAGGAATAGGCGGTAGGGAAAGTGAGTGGATAGGGTTCGTTATAGATAGAAAGAGAATAAAGGAGAAGTAAGGGAAGGGAGAGAGAAAGGGAAGGAGGAAAAGGCAAAAATAGAAAGTCTGAGAGCAATGATGACTCTCTCAGCTTGATCTGAGGAAACCCACCAATGATGATAATGGGACCAAGGTACCGGACCCCCCTCAGAATCACTGTGCTGGTGTCGATAGGGGATAATCTACTGGAACTCAGACATCAATGGAACACTGAGGAACCAGGAACAACATGAAGCCAAAGGATAGTCTCTGGAACTGTATCTCTGGAATCACTGATCAATCACCGGAACATGCAGTGGACTACCTGAAGGGAAACCCCCTCTTCCTTCTAGTCTATCTGGAGGTTTTTCTATTAATTGGGGTTTGAGATTGAAGAATTTCACCACCCCAATGTCAATGTGGTAACACGTAGGTAGCATAGTCACTGGTACCTCCTCTTCCCCCAACTCGCAAGCACCTTCTGTTTTTTCCAATCCTATTGTAACCTCGAGAACTATCCCATCTGCTATTATAGTAGGTGAACTTGCTACTTTTTAAGGAAGCACCAGTATAAGCGATCCCGGTGCAGATCCAAATCCATACTCAGAAGCAGTTCCTGGTCCAGATTAAGCAATTGATCCCGGCGATGAAGAAGTTGATCCGGTTGCCTATGCTTTAGCTATTTTACTTGGATGCTTAAGTGGCTTTTGCTGCCTTTGCTTACTCTGATCCAGCTGGATAGGGCCTTTCATCGTTTTCCGTACCTACCCGAATCGAATGGTTTCATGTTCTTCCATTGATTGGTTACTGCTCACAGAATCATAACGCATCGATATTTCCCTTCTATATGGTAATGACAAAATGTATGGATGGGGGAGCTTTGCTTGCTTATTCCGAAAATGTCCCACCACCCGTCAATCTTTGATCGAACTGTTTCGAGAGATAGGTTCCCGTCCCCCTATGAGCCTGCATGTGAATAAGCAAGAGTAATGGGCCGAACATTCCCCTAATAAAGCCAGCAATCCAGCCTTGAATCATACGCCTGCCTTCCTTCCCACTCCTGTGTGCGCGGAGCCTGCCTTCCCACTCCTGCCTGTCTGCGTGCCCGCCTTTCACCCTCCTGCCTTTCTTTCCTTTCAACCACCTGACTTTCCTTGTGCCGTATACCTTCCTTTCAAGCTCCTGCTGCCTTCCCAGCCTTCCTTTTTCCTGGTCCGATATGTCTTTCATGAGGCAAGGTTCCTTCATTCATGCCTCCTCAGTAAGAAAAGAAATATCCTTGGTCGATGGCCAGCCTGAACTGGTCCTGCACAATATTGACTAGCTCGGCTTGGGTTCGCCCTTGATAACACATGTCGTTTATTCAATCTTCCAATAAAGAAATATATCTATAGGCTCGGAGGAACCCCACATCCCTGAATAGGCCAATTAAAAGAATCTAGCTAGATAAGTTATGTTCGCACTGCCCCTAGAAGGGAACCACTAACGATCGATATTGTTCTCAATCTCGAATTCGATATAAGTTAGGAAATATCGACTCTTATACCCGAACTACTCCTAACGAACGATATGAAAGATTGAAGAGCTATTGAATCAATAAGATTGTAATTGGGGGGAATAAATATAGGGTCCTGATAGAAGTCGGAATAGATGTCGGAGTAGCACTGGTTCGGTCCCTTTCCATATAATACCTTTCCCTGGTTCGGGATATTTCTTTCCTTGGCTACTTAACCTTTCCTTAGTGGAGTAAGCCCAAAAATAGAATATAATCCTATCCTAAAAGCCCGAGGGTTATATTGATGGGCACCCACCACCAGCAAGCCTTCCCCACAACCAGCAAGCTCATAAGCAAGGTCATCCCCACCAGCAAGCTCATAAGCAAGGCTTCCCCAGCTGTAACCTTAGCTGTAACATTAGCTATAACCCGCACATACGAGCTGTCACCTTAAAGAGAATCTAATAAAGCCATAAATTTGACTTATATTAGGGGCCAAAGGAAGTAAGTAATTGGATAATCCAGCTTTAGTAGAAGGAGTCGGTTCCACAGACTTCAGTCAATATATGAATGGAGGTACAACTGCGCCTTCCTTCCATCCATTAATATCAGTTGTGAACGTATAAGACAACATATAAGATCAGCAAGCCCGAAGGGGATATTGATATAGCTGTAGGGGAAGACCTATTAGACCATGATACGTACCCTTGTTAATTCCTTAGAGTGGGGAACTCCACCATCAGCGAGTCACTCCTCCCCGGTCACTCCTCCTGGGTAACGCCTTCTGGGTAACGCCTCCCGGTCCCTATGATAGGTCAGTTTGTGATCCAGATTCTTTTGTTAAGGATCGAGATCCATACCCTATAGATCCATAAGAGCGAGTTACTAACCCAGCACCAGGTCTACCTTTCATCTAAGTTTTGGTCTTTTCTATTATGGATCCACCAGTTTCTTCTTCAGTGGATGAAGTTGTATATTCAGCAGTTTACCCAGTTCGAGAGCCAGATCTATATACCGTTGAAGCAACAAAATTAGTGTCTGTGGATTCTGAGCTTTACGATTCCTATTACAGAAACGCTTATGTATGTTTCCCGAAGCATCCGACTCAGGCCCTGCATAACCAGGTCGAACTGGTATCCCAACCCCATGACCTTGTTGGTCCTGATTCATGCTATGATCATAACTTAGGTGAGTGGCTCAGGTAATAGCAAAGGCAAGAGCAGGAGTTTCAGTTCTAGTGTCTCCACCGGCATTAGCCAAAGCACCCATACAGTTCCTGAGCCAGTTGCTCGTGATGGAGATATTTAAGTTTGGGATTGATACCCAGCTCCCATTGGTAACTACTAAAACCTTATAGCAGTGATACCTTGTTCTGGTAAATAGCAAATTCCAGCCAGACGTAGTTCCATTTTGAAAGCCATGATCTCCAGCTTAGCTAAAGCATTTATTCCATTTCTTACACCGATAGCCTCCCTGCAGCTTACCTTATTGATGCAGAAGAAGCAAAGGCTCCTTGAAATGGCATCAACATCTTAATATTGTAAATTCCCAGATAGACAAGGCGTCAAATTCCCAAAATTGTCTAATATCGTATACAAAGAGAAAGTTCAATATCTATATGTAATTATGCTGGCGTTATTACTTTAAAAGAAGTATTGAACTAAGAGAAAGTGATAGGGTTCTTCACTTAACGTAATTCTCCCTTATCGAATCTCACCCACCTCATTCCTGGGCCTGGGGGATCAGAAACTGTTCACGCACACCTCCTTTGAGGTACGGGGGATCTATGACTGGTCACATAGAACTGGGCACGAATAGTTCCTGCCAATCAGAGTGTATATGCGGAATGTGTAGCTCTACTCAATGAGGACTCCTCCTCTTTGTATAGAGCTGCAGCACCTCCTGTTAGAGATGGTCACATGAACGGGAGCTACGGAGGATGCAGAACCTGAACAAGTTATTATGATTCCCTTTTCAACAGAAAAAAAACTATTCCTCCTGGGACACACACACGAATCTCACTGCACCCAATAGTAGTAAGTGGGGGGCAGATATAGAATAGGTCTTAGAAGCCCCCATTGAGGATTATGAGTCTTCTGATCGAGCAGTCATTATATGATGAAATCTATTATTAAGTCCTTTTTTCTTATTTTCATATTCATCTATAGAAGGCCGAGTGAAAATAGAAGGACGAGTCAGAATAGCTATATTGGTAGAGCCCACGCAAACACAGGCACCCATCGCTATGGATTGAACCATATTCCCCCCCCTCAGCAACCGCTATTAGTAGTAGTGATTCAACCCCAGAAACTGACACATTCATTGGTTCAAGGTCAACCTGATCTAAACCCTTTCCACTAGCGTATTCTCCCCCATCTCCTATTGGCCGGGCACAAACGCTAACATTCTTTGGCCCGCCCTCTTGACTATAGTCAAGTTTCATTATTCTTTCTAGTTGGAATGAATATATAGTTGAGCTTCACATATAACGAAAGTGAACATTTCATTGATGTTTATTGGAAATTCTCTCTCTCTATATGGATGGCTTTGATTTGGACACGGCGTTACTCGCCCCGCCCATAAACAAGGGGGTCTCATACATCAATTTGGTGTCAGGCTTAGACCTTAAAATTGGATAATCATAATAATAATATGAAAACTTGTGCTTTAAATTAGCTTTTCAAAATTTTAATACCATTACATCTATCTAATTGGATTATGGGATGAAATGGATTCTTTCAAGTTAACTTTTTGCTTCATTAAAAATGATTTCTCATGTATGTATATTTATATGTCTATGATTTTTAGTATGTAGATATATGTACATCTATATTTATAAAGAGAATTTATGTTTTATATATTGTGAGTTGAAACATTCTATTCTTGTTGGATTAATTAGTTGTATCATAATTAAATACATTTGGATGGACAAATCTAATATTTAAAGCTAGCTTAAATTTATAAAACCAATATATTTATGGTAAATTTTTTCCAAGAACTCATTATTGATAGCAGGTGTTATCAAAGCTTCTTTCTTTATTATTTTTGTACATCAATCCATTCCAAGGACTTTTCTGGAATAGTTATAGAGGAAACATTACCTATATTTCTTTGGGACACATTTCCATAAAGACTTCAACTTTCGCTCCTTGCTTATCATTATCTAAGTGATAAGTTCATGGAAGCGCTTGTGTCCATTCATTGGTGAGGCCATGATTATTATTTTGTTTTATTCTTACCTATTCATTGGATATACCCATATACTAAAGGATCGAGACGATGCTTCATATGTCTGCGCTAAGGCAAGAGGCTTTTTGTTGTGTGTGGATGTTTTTGATTATTGCTTGATGTCTTTCTTGGGAATTGAAGGTTGCTTAGAGCCCTTTGTATCTTTTGGATCTCACCACCCTCAAGTATTTTTTTTGTCAACTGAAAGGGGAGAGATCCGTTGAAAGGAAGAGTAATAATTGTAGAGATGACCAAGTTGTTGGCATATCTTGCAAGATAAGTTTTCATTCTCATAGTCTTGGGGTTGCGAATGAGCAACTCTGCTCCAGTTCAGGAGTATTTTTTCAAGTAGTCCCTTGCTGAGATTGATTTCAGCACATATACACACAAAGGTTACAATAACCTCTGTAAGCCTTCTTGTGTCAATATTAATAACTCAACCCAAACCATTACCAATACAAGCTAGGAAATATGGGTCCAATAAATGAAGAGGAAAATTGGGTTCTTAGACCTAAACAAGAGTGGTCAAATTTGGTATATATAGGGGGTTAAATTCGAGAAACCATGGTTCAGAGGAAAGGCCAGAGTGGCACCAAAACCATGGTCGAAGATCAAATACGCTTTGTCAATCCTCCATATTTTTAATTTATACTATAAAGAAACCTTTCGAGCAAAAAAAAAAATCCATTTTCAAGGGCACCCAATCGAAAAGTGCAGATGTTAAAGCCCAAATTCCATTGAATCAAAAATTGATAACTTGTTGCATGTAGTAAACACTGAGAATGTTGGGTTGATGATTTTCCACTTCAATAGATGAGATATTTTCTACTTGATCCATAATAAGGCTAACCTCGAGAGATATTTCTGAAACTAATGCAAGGTGTGTGGCTTTAGGACTTTTTCAAAAGATATGGCCTAAGAGGAAGAGGGAGAAGCCCCTCTTTTAGCTCCAACTCTCAAATTTTGAAGCTAGGAAGATTGATGTGTACTTGATTACTAATAATATTCATGTCCTAAAGTTGTCACCCATCATAAAGGATGTGCATAAAGATAAAGGGACTCCAATACGTTCCTGAATATTTGTTGCGAGAGGGAAGAAACCAGATCGATGGCTTGTATAAAAAAACATAAACTTTCACCTGAGAGGTGCCTCACATATATCAATAAGGTCAAAAAATATCAGTCATTGGCCTCATATTGGGCGATAGAGGAGCCAATTGAAGACAATTGTCAAAAGCTATATTCTACTAACAAGAATTGAATGTAGAGCAGGTCTACACTAGACCATCTGAGAGAGGGCCTTTGACCACAATAGTAACAACTTCACCAGCACGAGAGTATGGCTAAAGTGTCACGAGAAGATAGCGAGGAGTGCCCTAAGAAGTAGTAGAATAATCATTATCAGAGACCGGCTCAATAGTGGCTGTAATAGGTTTAGGGTTGACCGAGATGGCGATGAGAACACTAGGTATGGAGGTATTTGTGGACACTTTAGGGTTGGTCATCTTAACACCAATTCAATGTTATATATAATAAGTTCAACATTAATATATTATTATAAAATAATATAGATGAATATCTTAAAATCAATATTATGGGTTATTAAAAACCATGAACCCAAAACTACAACTATAAGTTAAATTAACATTACAATTCATTTAGTCAAAATTAACATATTATATATATAATTTGATTTGATATAGCATATAATAATTTGTGTATTTGGTGTTGTCTAGAGATGCCACAATTTCTCCTATATAGCAAAATTCTCGCTCGAATATGGTGAAAAAAATTCAAGAAAACCAATCTTTGGAGAGGTTCAATCATTTTTTTTATGGTGGAAATAAATTTGGCACCATCAAGAACCCTTGGGAAACCAAAAAACTTGAAGCTTCAGAACTATAACCAAGAGTTTCAATAATTTCTTCTAGATGTTTCCAAAATGCTACGAGAATTTCCATTATTTTTAGGGTGAAATGGTGGCCTCGTTAGACTATGGCTTTGTATTTAGGACTTTATAGTTTATCCATAAAATTTTAAAAAATATATGTCAATATCTATTTGTTTATGGAATTTATATATGGGGCATGCAATATGTATATATATATATATATATATATATATATATATATATATATATTTGTGTGTGTGTGTGTGGAATAATTTAATTTTTTTAAGAAATGTTATGAATTTCCATGGTGAAGCGTTGTGTGTTAAGTTCTATCCTAGTTGAAAATGATGTTAATTTTCTAGCATAAACCTAGGAGTGAGATGAGTCGAAGGACCCCAATATTGAGAGATTCATTTTAAGGTCAACGTGGAAGAAAAAAACCTTATAAAAAAAG
This sequence comes from Pinus albicaulis, assembly GCA_034641835.2. Taxonomy (NCBI): domain Eukaryota; kingdom Viridiplantae; phylum Streptophyta; class Pinopsida; order Pinales; family Pinaceae; genus Pinus; species Pinus albicaulis. The sequence continues at coordinate 747,940,233 of CM076577.1, forward strand.
GATTGGACGCATAACTTGTTATATTCCGTTACATTCAACTTCATGAGATATACCCTCACAATAATTGCATTTAGGTATGTATCACATACATCGATGGTAAGGGGATTTATATTGATATCTATTACTTCTATTTTAGTATTTCTACTTTTATGAAAATAACAATCTAGATAACAATTGACCTAATAATACCATAGCACAAGATATTCATGCTCTAAGGAATGAAACTAATATTTAGTTGTTAGCAGAGCTTAGTGCTAAAAACAAAACTAAAAGAAATGGTTCCAAACCTAAACCTTTATATCTAGTTGCAAAATATAGATGAAACTTTGAACACTGAAAATTTCTTTGATACTAAGCTACTCAAACTTTGTAGTCCTCGAGACATAATAATTTGCAATCATATAATGAAGTGGAAAAACTCCAAGTAGATAAATTTAATTCATGCGCTTATTTGTACTATTTTATATTATGTAATATGTGATATCCACATTTTCAATCAAATAGTTATATTTGGCCTCCTAAAATGCATTATTAAAAGGAAAATTTTGTATTTTATGAATAGAAAACAATAAAAAACATTCCAGCTTTTTAAATTGGATCTTAGGAATATTTGGAGACAAATTATAATTCATAAATAAAAGGAAAATACCATGATTTCCTTGAAGGATTGTAATTCCTACAAAAAAAATTATTTATGAATCATGCAATGCCATGGACCTCATTTTGGAGATTGTTATATAGTGTGACATATTTTATCTTGAAGACTTAGAATTTGGGTTTAAGTGGTCTAAAAATAGGAAAGTTAAGGTTTTTTTAAGGTTCCTAAGTTGAAATTTTTAAAATGAGAGGGCCTATTTTTCTCTGTCATATACACAACTTATTCAATTTGGATATGAATCAAGGCTTCCTAAAACCCTAGACTAGAGCACCATTATACCTATTCAATTTTGATGTGAAGCAAGGCTTCCTAAGACCCTAGAATAGAGACCCATTATACCTATTTTTAAAGAGGGAATAGAAGAGTTTACCCTAATTATAGGGAAATTATGATTAGCCCCATTTCATGTAAGTTGTGTGGAATTATTTTTGGAAAGAAGACTAGCCTATGGCTTGAAATCCATAAAGAAAAAGCTAATGTCCAAGTCACCTTTAGGAGATATCATTCAATCATGGACAAAATTTTACTCTTAGGATCATCGTAAAAGAGTGCCACAATAATAAAATTAATCTCCTAGGTTTTTTTCTTGACCTTTAAAAAAAATGGCATTGTTTCCAAGAGAAACCTTTGGAAAAGGTCAAAAGCTATAAAGGTTCCTTTTGATTTAAAGGATACTACGAAATGGTTCCATGAAAATGTGATTTTCAAGTTTATGATAACTTAATGTTGGTCAGAAGAGATTAACAATAATATTTGAGTCAAATGGGGGTGTCTCTTGTACCCTATGCTTATTAGGGTAGACACATTGATAGGTTAGAAGAGCGTTGCAATGAATTACATTGTGTTTTTAAATATCATTATTATAGTCATAATTCTCCTTCTATGTGTTAATGATATTGTTAATTTGGTGATTTTTGCTTGAAATATTAGCAACTAAGGATCCTTTAAGAATTTAGTTTGAAGGTGGGCATGATTGTTGATACTGATAAAATTAATCACCGTAATCAGATCCAGAAATATCACATATGATACGTTTTTATATGACACAAAGAACTTGGAAGGAGTGTATTACTAAAATATCTCAAAATCAGTATCCAACAAAAGCTTAACTACAATTATAGCATTGAGAGAAATATTAATGGAGATTGGAAATCATATTATGTGCTTCAAAGAAATTGCAATCAACAAAACTTTGGATATGGTATTAAAAGAAAAAATAAACTCCCCTTTGGGTCTCATGTTACTCCTACTTTTTTATATGGGTGTGAGATTTTAAGATGCATTATATCCCGAAAGACTTAAATAAATATAGAACAAATTCAAAATCAATTTATAATCTTGATCTCAAAATTAAAGGAAATACACACTATCCTACCATCTTCATTATCAAGCATTTTTCCAATTTAAAGTGTTGCTATGACAATGTATCTAGCTTATAAAAGAAGGTTACAAAACATAGAAGAGAAGAGGCTTCTTAAAATTGCTTCACAATCTACTCTAAAGTGAGGATGGCATAATGATGGTTCAACTTCACGAGCTCATTAGGGATAAAACAAGAGATCATTTTCTTAAATAAAAAGTTGTATTAAAATTATTATTACCTTTAAGTTTAAGGATAAATTGTGGTCTAGTAAGGAGTTAGAGAGAAAAAAATAAATTAAGATCTTAAAATGAGTTGAACAATCTTCATTTCAAGAATCAAAAGTATCTCTATATATTTTCTACTGTCAAGAAGAAAATAAGCTTTACTAAAAGAAAAACTAATTTTCATGAGATTTAGAATAAAATTGTGACACCAAGAATGTAGAATATAAAAAACACTATTAGGATATTTGTTACACTATAATACTTCATGACTTTATATTTTCCTATCTAAACAAAAATATGATAATGTGGGAAAACTTCTCATAATTCTTTTTAATTATAAAAATAAATTTTTTATTTTCTTTTAGTAATATCTTATTTTCTTAACTTTTTAGAAACCATGAGTGGATATTAAAAATAAAATATTATTATATACACCAATAAATTTGAAAAATATATAGCATTTTTAAATATTGGTATTCTATTTGCAACTTTCAGTCATAATATAATTATGAATAAAATATAATTTTGTGAAAAAATTAAATTTAATAACTTTGAATAAATTTATTATAGATTTAATTATTTAGAAATGTATATATAAATTTTAATTTAATACTTTTATTTTAATATAATATAAATATTATAAACATTATCATTTTATTACATGCAAATTAATTTCTTCCAACTACACTATGGAAGAGATGTAATGTCCTTTATGTTATCTTAACATTTTAACTTAATCAAATTGCATAAAAATAAAAAATTAAACTATATTTAAGTAAAATAAAATAAAATAATCATTATAATTAGTGATTAATAATAATTAAATCAAACTAGATTCATCTTAAGTCAGTAATTACCAAGCCCCTTGTGAGATCAAATCTCTTCTTACTCTTTGAATCTCAAGATATTTGATCCTTTTGAGATCTTAATAAATTTAGAGTGAAGATATATCAAGATTATTAGTATAATCCAAGTATTAAAATATGTAATGATGTTAGCATTTAATTATAAAAGAAAATTAAAACTAAACCATCTTTTTAACTTAATGTATGTTTAGGTTATTAGTATAATCCAAGTATTAAAATGATGTAATGATGTTAACATTTCTTTGTATAAAAGTTTTAAAATTAAGTCATTCTCTTAAATTAATGCATGTTTATATTATTATATTTTGTATATAAATTTATTTTTTATTTTTTATTAATATTATATTTCAAAATTAGACTAGTCTAGTCATATAAATTAAATGGTTGAGAAGGCTAATAGACATCAATCTATGATAAGCATCAGAACACTTACTTATGGTACAACTCACCTTAATAAATTTATCACAATCACAAAAATTAATTAAATAATTAATTTATAAAATTATTATTATAATCTATTTATGTAGATAAAGGTGCATTTTAAATAAAAATACATCACAATCTTGTTTGTAATTGTCAAATTGACCAAAAAAATACTTTTTGTACATTAGTTAAATATTCTTTTTTTTATTAGGTATTGTTTAATTATTAAATATTTTATTTTATTTTATAGGATTTGACAATACAATTATGCTAGAGATTGTGATATTCTATAATCTAAAATGTTTTTTTGAATGCAGAAATAAATATAGTGCCTTGAATAATGGTGGGGAACTAGAATTTTTCAAATTATGAAATCCTTGCCGAACTTAAATAAATCTAACCCAAAATATATACTTAAAAAAATGCCTACTAATTAAATTATTATTTTTTTAAATTAGAATCATTTCATCAAATATTCTGATAAATTTAATAATCAATTATGGATGAAATAGAAAATAGAATAACACAACCACATTAGAAAATGCTCTCTATACATCTTAATGAGCATCATTTGTGATTTGAGAATTTGATGTTTCTGAGTTTGCATAATTTGTTATTTAGATTATATATAGGATGTTTTGGCTTATTTATATGATGTCATTTGTTACATGAAAATTTGCATAGTAATTTTATAAGTGCATCAAGTAAATATCCATTTAAAAAAGCAAAATAACCATTTATTGAAATTTCATCTTTTAGAAAATGAGAATGTGAAAAGGACAATGTATCACATTTCATTTGTGACCATAATATAAAGATTTAGATTAAAAAAAAAAAGAGAATAATTTGTCAAATATTCTATAACTAGATCCGTTAGAGATTGGTACTTAGATTGAGAAATTTATAACTAGATCCGTTAGAGATTGGTACTAGGTTGAGAAATTTATTTAAATAAATTAATTTTCTGATCAAGATAATTTCTCGATAACTATGTACAATTATGTATTTAAATGTGTAACCATATTTGATTAACTAATTGAGAAATTGCTTACTGAATTTTCTAATTTAATATAAGAGCTGGACTGGACCAGAACTGATTCGCCCACGGGAGTGCCAAGAGAAATTGAAAGTAGTGGTAATTTTCAAGTTTGTACTGATGCCACTTGTGTTGTAACAGTGTATTTGTACATCAATAATTTGTTATTTATATAAAATGAGAGCTAAAGCCAATCTTCGTACAAATAAAATGTGTATTTGTACGTCCAATATTTGTTGCGAAGTTGTGGTAGTGTGGATCCTTGCTGCGTGTCTTTGATTTGGGATGTTGGAGAGTGAATGGACAGCACAACTAGCTAGATGAATGGCAGGACTGTTGAGTTGTGCGTAAGACTTGTTTGCATGAAGTTTAACCAATGCGTTAAGTCTCGATTGAGTAACTTTTGTTTTTGTGAGGAAACGATCGCACAGAGCAGTGAAAAATACCGTGAATGGGCGTGATGTGATTGCAGGGCTGACATGACCACCCTACATGTCAGTCGTGATTGAGACAACAAGAAGCAGTGGAAGACCATTAGGCAACGCCACCAGAATAAACCCCATAGGGCTCAGAGATATTTTGAACTCGTCTTATTGTAGACCACGTTGTATATGTATGATACCGACACATGTGAAGAGCAACGGGGAAATAAAATTTGCATGTACACCTTTCTAGAAACTATTCGTTGCAATTTGGGGGCCGCGTTTCATTGTGGCAATTACATTTAAAGAACTCCGAAAAGTTACCTTCTACAAAAATTTTCTTTCGACATAGTTTTCACGATTCTTTGGAATATATTCAAAGGATTCCTCCTCTGAACTATGTATTAGAATTGCATTGATTAAGGCTTGTAGTTGGCAGACCTCAATGCTCCATGGAAACACCAGCAAAGGTCTCGGGGTTATTTGTTTGCAGTAGAAAGTAAAGGTCAATGATTCTGTCATCTCCTCCCGGGGTGAGTCAAAGGGAAGATGTCTGGAGGAATATGGATAATTATAGTGGGCAAAAAGAGAGTTGTTTTAGTGGGATTTTTTGGAGTTTCAGGCGTTGGAATCTGGTGAAAAAATTGAGGTAAAATCTTTGATTTTGTTATTTAAACTGGTTTTTTGACTTTCTATATGGATTCGGCACCCTCAAAAATCCCTAAGACACTTTGATTGTGCAAGGTTAGCAATCAAACTTCTCTTTTCAATAAAATACACTAGAAAAAACTACCATACAAACCTTCAAAAAATAGCACAAAAACTAATCCATTTTTCCGTCTTTGGAAAATGGGTTGAAAATGTGTTTAAAGGGTTCGTAGTATCATGAAGGAAATAAATAATTATGTTTGGAAATTCCAACTTGGGAACCTATTTTTTTATGGGAAAGTGAGTACATTACAAAGCAGGTTGAATGTTATTATGAAGAAGGTATATTTGAAAATATTTTGGAGTTAAAATTAATGTGTAATTTAAGGAGGGGATTTTTTTAGTCAGAAAATAATGGAAATTTCGGTATAATTTTGACAAAAATTGGTAGAATATTTTGGGATTCCGGGTTATAGCTGTCAAGCTACATGATTATTGGTGCCTTTGGAATTTGCGATGGTGTTGATCCATTTCCACCATCCAAAAAATAATTCAAACACTCTCACAGCCGGACTTAATGAAGAAATGGAGAGATTTAAATGATAAATTCACTGTCGGGGTGGCATTGTCGCCTTATAAGACAACACCTTATAATTAATAAACATATTGAGGTTCACAATGTCAATATGAATTTATTTTGTTAGAATTCACTACTCTACAAATGATAGGTAGGTATGGAGATCAATGATTGAACCAAGAAGATGATGATGAAAACAACACCCATGGTGTGAACAATTCCAAATGAGGAAGCCACAACCTAAGTTCTCTTCATGTAAGTAAAATATTCCTACTATAGAATATAATGAAGTCTTTGTTTTGTTGGGGAGCATTAGATATAGTAAAATTTGGGAAGAAAAAGTGATGCATAGTGATGAAATGTAAATGGGTTTGTAAGTGTGCAATTGGTAAAACATTTACAATGCTTCTTGCACTTGAATTGAAATGATGTGTTGTAAGGGGTGCATGATCGGTCGTAAATATTTAGTCATAGGCAAGTTGTTTCCCTAGCTATTTATAAGCCCTATTGAGTTGAGCCTACATACAAAAGTGTGATAGTGCATTTAATCATGTATTTTGCATTTATCTTATGTATCAAGTGGATGTGACATCAAGTTGTGGAATTAACCTCCCAGATAAGTATGAGGGTGACGAGTCGGCTCGTATATAAACTTGACATGGAAATAAAGAAGTGTACTTTCTATTATAGGAAAATTCAATATGAAACGATCTTAAAATATTATGGTCCAGGTTAAATATAGAATGTTGATGAACCATAAAGGTGAAAACAAGCGCTATAGAATTGGAAAGTACAACAAATGACATCCATGAACCTCAGTGTATGGATGTTTTTTTATGTGTACATCAATGATCAATTATGAGTAGTGAAATTTCATGTGTGCATGTACAAAAGGAAGTAGAAGAAGTATTATAGTGAAGAAAGAAAAAGTGAAGACACTTATGTGATCCTCAATGTAGCAAAAAAGAATAGTTGGTGATAGTCTCGAGATAAAATAGTAATGTGAGCCACACATTATGCTTATTGTCAAGTCTATGGTATCATGTTTTTAGGAATGTAGTGGTCCTAGGGAATGCATGTACCTCGTATATCCATGAGTGGATTTTGTAAAAGTATGTGCCGGAGTTGATCATGATGTAAGCTTGATGATGAATGTGTAACCCCGTGTAGTTCATGGTAATCTAAAATCCGCTTTATAGTGCATTTTCATGGGAAGTATAAATCATTTATATGTTAATTTTGTGTTCAGCTATAAACCACTTGATGTGATGGTTTGTGGTCATCAAAAGCCACTTGATGCATTGTTTTTGATAAAATAACCACGTGAGGATTTAAGGTTGTTATAGAGAGGGAACATATGCAAAATGATTCCAATATAGTTTTTGTTTTCCTTAGGGGTTTGACATAGGTGCCTCTAAATAACGGTTGAGGGTAAGATGAGGAAACCAAGAATATGATCTACGGTAAGCAAAAAAACCCAAAGCATTGTTTCGGGTAAGTTGAGAAAACCTAGGATGATGATGGTGATGATGTTGGGGAAGTTAAAGGTATAGGTATAGGGATGAAGATATGATGGATAGATGGATAATGTACATGAAGGATATCCTCGTTAGCCAACACTTGTGGTGGTTGTTTACCCATGCGTTTTGATGGATTCCTATTCCTTTATATGGACTTCAACATTTTAGTAATATTGTAAATTATAGGTTGGACCACATAAAAAATTTTCTAATCAAGAGATACTTTATTTCATAGAGAATCACGTGTGTTGTAGAAAACATAATGGTGAATAGCTTAGATGATCAAGATCAAGGCAAGTAGTTATTAAGGGAGAGTATTAAAGTTTATAACCCCTACATGTCTTAGGTGTGACTCTTTGTTTGAGGAGTTTCCTAGTTTGAAGGAGGTTTAGAGATCTAGTTAGGTTGTGAGATACTATCCAATTACATACTTCCTATATTGGTGTTCCATTTCAATATTTACTCAACTAAATTGATTGCATGATCAATATAGTTTTACCATCTCGAAAACAGACATACATTTATATGTGTGTAATATTATTTGATTAATTGATTGGGAGAGAGTTTTCTAGATTTTCTAATCTTATCGATGCAACACTTTATTTTATAATATTCCAATTATTTGATTTCTATTAGCATAAATATTTAATTCTTGCTACTTTGTTATTTTAACATATATTTTTCAAAATCCACCTTGGAGGGTGCTCACCAATGGAATCTACATCGTTGACCTTAAATGACTACTAAGAAAATAAATCAATATGTTAATAAAACCCCCATCTGGGAGTTTGCATGCATGAAGGTTATGAGCGGATTCAAGTTGGGTATGGTTGATGCGAGAGGTTTCTAAAATCAAAAATATTGTTGTGTGGGAATCATTTGAAGGACAACCAAACTACTTTTCCACCATAAAAAAAACTTCGAGCATAATTATAAATGTTATTGGAGTGAAGGTGGCTTATCATGATACACGGTATAATTATAAGTATATAGTCCAAATCATCACTCATCAAATGCAATAGCATGTTGGGATAATATGTTGGTTTCCTTTAGTCCTTTTTCTATATAGCAAAGCTAGTCTAGTTTTTCTTTATCTTTTGTGGACATTTCCTCGTCTCAGAGATATATCAGGAGAACATAGATGGATAGCTAGATCAATGCAAGATTATCTGTAGCAACTCCTTTACACTCAAGCTTTGTGTTGGCTCTCATTTGGAATACAAGAAGTTTTAGGCTTGTGGTCACTAGCCCATTGATTGTTTTGCAATTGAGTTTCAAGTTCAGTGTACTAGGATTTTTAGTTTTTTTTTATATTTTCAATTGCAACTTCATTTATTCATATGATTTCCATGCAAATCTATTTCATCCCTCTTTGAGTGTTTTTTCCTTCTATGGATTTATTTTTAAGTTTTAGGCCATTTTTCCAGTATTTTTTCTAATTCATCGAACTCACGGTGGTGTGCTATTTTTCTCTCACTCCTCTTGGTTTTGCGAGGATGTTTTAAGTTTACATATACTAACATATTCTCATTCCATAGGATCTTCCTACCATGTTGGGTTGGTCTTTATCTTGGAACCTCCCCTATCAACATTGGGTTCTTTTCTTTGGGTTTCACCGCTAGCTTTTCTCTCTATAATTTTTCCTCTTTTATCCTTCTCGCATGTTACCCCCTTTCCATGGCTCAATGGAAAATTTACACTAGTTATAGAGGTGACAGAAGAGGAATATTGAGTTCTCCTCCCTCCCTTGAGTCTCCTCTGCCCTCTACCCAAACCTATTCACAAGTTGTAGCAATTGACTCTATTACCAAATATATGGAATTCATCCTTGAGGAGGTTCACAGAACCATCTTTGAGATTGAAAATGAAGTTCATCATACATGTAGATATATTTCATATCATCATATCAATCAAGACACCAGAAATTGGATCCCTGAAATAGGAAATTCCATTGAGGCTCATTAATCCTCCTACTCCCAAACTATCAGGTTGTACTCGTAGATTAAAACTCTCATGGGTACAATCCTCAGAAACTGTGTAGACAATCAAGAAAAAACTGATGTCTACATAATGAAAATGCTGGATAAAATGGGAGAGCTAGATAAAAAAAAGTCTTTGTGATAGTCAAGAAAAAATTCATGCATGTATAACAAAAATGGTGGACAAAATGAGAGAGCTAGATAAAAAAAATCTTTTTGCTAGCCAAGAAACTTACATTCATCTCCTTTGACCTATATAGATGAACTCTCCTATAGGTTAATCAGCATCACGTGAGAAAGATTCACCATTTAGAAATCTTATTTTAACATTTTTATAGCTAAACTAACATAGTTTTATTATAGTTTTTCTTTTTCTTCTACTCTCAATTTAAAACACAAACTAATAGCTTTAATGATATGTAGTATTAAACTCTTATAAAAGTATACTACGAGGCTAATTTTTGTTGTAGTAAACCCTAGTGTATCAACATCATATATATATATATATATATACTTATTTTATTATTAAAATATTTAATTAATTTAAAATAATATATTAAAAAATAATAAAGACATGTATTTTAATATTTAATTATTTTTTATTAATACATATATAGTTTATAAAAATAATTTTATATTTTTTAAAGAATGAGATATCATGTAATATTATTTTTTAATATTATTTATTCAACTCACCCTATCTTCAAAAAAAAATTCAAATCCAAGACCTAACTTTCTCTCACGGAGACCATCATTATATTAAAAAAATAAAGGTCGAATCCAATAAAGTTGGAGAAAGACCGAGGAAAGAGATATAAAAAAAACATCTATAAAATGCGTTGTCCACGAAAGTGACAGAAGGATAATCTGTGTCCTCTGTTTAAATCATCATTTCAATTAAAAAAACCATCTATAAAATGCGTTGTCCACGAAAGTGACAGAAGGATAATCTGTATCTGTTTAAATCACCAATTCAATTGTTATGAATAAGTTATGTTAATTTATCGAATATTAACCTGTAAATAGGAAAAAAACAAATTCTCTCCAAACGCTAAAATATTTAAACCTTTATGATGATAGCTTGTAAATAAAATTTAGGCTTATATATTATATTGGAATAAAATAGAAAAATTATTACTTTTTATTATAATTAAATTTTATTTTAAAAAATTATTTAATTTTTAACTTTCCTTAAAACCTAACAATTCATTTTAATAAGAATATAATTTAATGGAAGCGTTAATATCGTTTTATTTTTTCATTCATAGTCTATCATTATAATCTTTTTAAATAAAAAATTATTGAATTTTTAACTTGCTTTAAAACATAACAATTTATTTTAATAAGAATATAATTTAATTGAAGTGTTAATTTTGTTTTGTTTTTTCATTCACGGTCTATTAATAATATGTTTATAAATATGAGTAAATAAAATGTTTTTAAATATGAGTAAATATTAAATGTTTTAATTACTGTGATATAATAATAATAAAAATATCAAGGTACATTTATTAACATTAGATTTGGTTCATTTATTTGTGATTTACAATATTCTTTCTATGGAGATCAATTTAATGCTAATGAGACGACGTAGAATAAGTAATTCAAACCAAACCCCCCACCCTTTTAGGAAATTGTGATTATTTATATACCTTTTGGTTACTAGTTCAAGACAAACTATTCCTTTTCCATTTTATACTTCTTAGTATTCTCATTCAACATTAATTCATGGAATGGAGGCATTTCTAGAACTAGGTTACCCATAATTCCCTTCATGAAAAAAATTGGAAAGGGGATAGAAAGAAAGTAATTGAGGCAACTAACTTTATTTGGGTCATGCATGTTATTGAAATGGAGGTCACTATAGGTGTTTCCTTATATACGGTTTCAAGTTTTAGAGGATGGTCTCAAGTAATTCTCTTGTTTGGCTATCTTTCATGGTAGTTTCTTCGATGTTTGGTTGTCTTTCATGGTATTGATGCTTGGGAGATTCAGTATCCCAATACTACTCCTGTTTTTATCAAGAATTCACACTTTTCTAGGCTCGAGAAGAGATGCATCTCAATGCATCCTATCAACACTTTTACTAAATAGGAGAGAACTTCCTGGAGGTCATCCCCATAGGGTGTGCAATTGTCCATGTAGATTTCAACCGAATCATAGAGTAGCTCAGAGGAAATGCTCGAGGCAAGTCTTTGGAAGGTAGTTGGAGCATTGCACAACCCAAAGGGTAGGAATATGTAAGCGAAGGTACCCCAAGGACATGTGAAATTAGTCTTGTCCTAGTCTTTAGGGCTAATTTGGATATGGTTATACACACTGAACCAATCTAAGAAAAAAAAAAAATTCTTTCCTGCAAGGCCATCTAGGACTTCATCTATAAAGGGAAAAGGAAAATGGTCCTTCATGGTGCCTTTGTTGAGCTCCCGATAATCAACACAGATTCGCCATTTTCGATTCTTCTTTGGGACTTGGACAAGAGGAGATACCCATTCACTGTCTGATATTGGATAAATGAAACCTGCATCCAACAATTTCTGTAGTTCTTCCTTGACTATGTCTTTTACACTTGGGTTCATTTGAATTTGGAGTTGGTGCACAGGCTTGCATCCTTCTTTAATGTAAATATGATATCTTCACACTGAGAGATGCACCCCTTTCATGTCCTTGTAGTCCCAAGCAAATGCATCTAGGTTTTCTTTCAAAAGATGGCATAGCTACTCTTCATCTCAATATGAGAGATTTGAGTAAATTTTCATAGATTTGGATGGGCCAAATTCCACACCCTTAGTGGTTTCAGAGGTTGAATCTACTCAGTGCATTTCCATCCAAGTGTGGCTTTCAGATTCTTTGACTAGGTTTTCAATCGGGTTGTCAGTGAGGAACTGGTTCTGAATGAGTTGGTCGACGAGTTCATCTTCATCAAGCTGCCCCCCTCTAACAATAGCATCTATGGTACAAATGGGGTAGGGTGTAGTATTGTATACTTCATCTTCTTCTTCATCCTCAAACCATATAGGTAGGTTATGGTCAATAGAAGGCTAGGCTGGAGGATATAATACCAGTTGTTTAGATAAGGGCCCATTCTTAATAGTCATGTTTTCATCCCCACCCCTGATATAAGCGTCAACAATGGCTAGCCAAGGTCTCCCTAAAATGAAAGGATATCCATTAAACTTGGTTTTTGGCTGGAAAATCAGGAAATCTATAGGATACTCCCAACAGTCAATTGAAACCATAAAATCCTAAACAATTCCTTTCGAAGTCAATGTGGACTAATCTATAAGTTGCAGAACCATTGTGGTTTTCCTCAAAGTCCCTTGGAGGTTGATTTTAAGCATAACTTCCTTCGTCATTATATTGATGCGACCCCGAGATAAATAAGAGTATTGGGAAGATTACCCTTCCCAACATTAAGTCAGACAATTGTCCTACTACAATGATGGTGGGGGTATCTTTCTTTTTTCTCCTAGGTTTCTTGAAACACTTTTCCTTCATGAGCGTATTACAAATATGGAAATCCTTAATGGTCTGGAGAAGGGGTATTTTTACACATAAAATTTTTAGTTCTTGAAGAAGTTTGGTCTCCTATGGGATGCGCGACTAGAGTAGATCAAGCGCTCAGGAAAAAGAGGTTGTTGGATCTGAGTGTTACTTTCTTCCTTTTCCTCCTAAACCTCTACAGGTGGATATGGAGGATGGTTTTCTGGGAGTACTCTTCCCGACCTGAGATTAATATCCTATATCTCTATAGCATAATCTGGATAGGATGTATGTCCACTGTAAACTTCTTGTGCATGTTTTTTGTTCAGGTTTGGATTGGGTTGTGCAGGAATATGGGGTAGCTTGGGTGGAACAACATGAGTAAGCTGAGTTTTAGGTTGGGTTGGAGGCATCAGAGCAGGTGGTTGAATTTCTTGAGGCCTCCAACTTTGTGATGGGTTATTCCACTGAGGTTGTTCAGGAACATACTGCTGAGATGGTTGGTTCACAAGCTGAGAGTGATATTGAGGGTTGTAAGGCTGAGTAGGAGGTGTAGGCCAAGATGGAGGAGTGGGGTTGTACCAAGGTTGAATAGGTGCATTCTAATTGTTGTGATAGTAGGAATAAGGTGCACCTTGAATAACCTGCTGATATGACCTAGGGCCTTCAAGCCTTCTCTAATTTATGAAACAATGTTTCTCTAGTCCTACTTCCCCACCTTGATATTAAACTTTGAGTGTAGGTAAGCGTGGACACTTGTGTGTGGCATGATTATCATCACAAACAAAGCAAACCTCTATGACATTTAATGGACATTAATTTCAAGGGTGTTTTCTAGTACATCTAGGGTAGAATTTAGCTAAGGCTCTTTCTTCTTCCTCTTGATCTACATTGTGTCCATTTGCAACACAAATGTGTGCAACATCTCACTCCTGAATTCCTCCAACATATTTCCAATCTCATTCTTAATGGAGGTGGAAGAGGAAGGGGTATTGCTCATACTTTGGCTAGCTTTTCCTTTCTTCCTAGTTGCCCTAGAATGGTTCCTGAAGAGAGTTTTCATTGTCTAATAAGGAAGTTGGTAGATATCTCCTCCTCATAACATGTTAAGGGTTTTTATCACCTCCTCCCTGATCCCTCAGAGAAGTATTAGTTTAAGTGGTTCTGGATCAAGGGTATAGTTGGCTCTTTTATAGTTTAACTGGAACCTCTCTTCGTAGTCCTCTAGCGATTCATCAGGCCCTACAGTCATCTTGAATATTTCTTCCTTAGTTTCTTGGACCTATAGTAGTCCCTGTACTTCGTGTTGAAGGCCTCTTGCATTTGTGCGTAGGTACTTATGTTGTTCCCAGGTAGACCCATGAACCAACACAAGGCTGCATTCTTAAGGGTAGATGGTAATAGCTTCAAATTTTTATCATCTGAGTCATAGTCATAGGTCCTACAGACAACAGGTAACTCGAACATGAATGTGTCAAGGTCCTCAGAGGTAAGCCCATGGAAATGTGGAGGGTGTGAGGGGTTGATGTTCTTCATTTTAGTTTTCCCATATGTCTCTCCAATGAGAAAGACTCGTTGGGCATTAGTTTCAGCCATGGATTGAATAGGTGAAGCATGTTCCTCTAGTGAAACTAATTCTTCTTCTTCTTCCCCAATAGGTTCTTTAGAATTTTCAAAATGCTCACCTATGGTGTGTTCAACCTTGCAGTCACTAAAGAAGAGTGAAGGGTGACTATGTGGGGATGTGGGGATTTTTGGTAAAAAAATTCCTTGAGTATCCCTACTCCTATGAGGGATGAAAATCAGAATTTTTTTTGTATTTTTCAATAGTTTTGAAACAACATGTAAAAATAAAGTAGAAAAAAAATGCTAAAATAGAATCAAAGCATCTATTACTCATCTCCCTGGCAACGCCACCAAAAAGTGGCGAGCCCTGGTATTGCACCAAGAATGTTGCAACTCCCCAAGGCTACTCTACTTTTATTTATCAACCTAGGGTTCCTATAAACTTGGAGGTGACAGTGCTAGATATAGAGCAGATGCATTCTACTCATGTCATCCTCTTCTGAGTCCTACGAAAGGGTGATATTTCTAGGGTTTCTGAATGAAATCTATCACACTTCCGAGTTTAGAACTAGGGCTACAAGTAATTCAAAGAAATTTATCTATCAACAAGCAAAGAAATATTCTACAGTAAGAAATTAAATCTAGCTACTCTGAAATGGAAGAAATCTATAAATTAAGTTATTGTAAGAAATGGAAGAAAACTAGTCATGTTTCATGAAGTAAATTGCTGAATTGAAATTGCAGCAAGTAGACTAACTGAATCATACATTTTTGGGCCAAATGGATAAACACACTCTTTCTAATTCAAGTTTTAAATATTATTCTTTTACTCATGCATCTAATCATGATCTAGTTATGCTTGTAAATACATTGTTTTGTAGTAAGGAGGAGAAAGCGCTAAGGTGGTTTAGGAAGCTCTTAAACTCATGGGTGTAGGGATCAAGGTGTCTAGGTGGTTTTGGAAGGTCTGGATGAGGTGGATAATGGTTTTTGGGCTTAAGGAGAGGTCCACTGGTGCTGTTGTAGGTGATGCTACATGTTTCTTGTAGTGTTACATGAAATTCCTAAATTACTACATGAAGCAGTCTGCGGGCAATCCGAGGCACAAAATTTTGGAGAAAAGCATAGGGGAAGTGGAATGAAGGTGTGTTCGGATGAATGGAAGGTGGAAAACCCCTTGGACAAGCTTAAAACCTCTTGAGAAGCCTGTTTTTCATTTCTAGGGTTGCTCATGACGTGAAGGTGATAAATATTAAAAACGAGGCTGAGGCGATTTGATGAAAAGAAGGATGATGATTGGTGAGAAATGAAGTCAAGGGTGCTGGTGAAGTCATCCTTTTGTTGTGGTACTTGAACCTGCAAGAAAACTACATGTTCATGCAAGAATCATTGGCAAATTCATGATGAAGGAAATGGAAATATTGAGCTAAATTTGCAAATCATACCTACTTTAGCCTTCAAACATAAATCTAACTCAATATTCTAGACATGTTCGTTACACTACATCAACCTGACTAATTATTCTTTGCAAGAAATCATAAACTAAAGGGAAAATTTGGCCTGTGGGGAAGGTCTGCCCTCCTCAAGCTCCAATGAAAGAGATGAGAGAGGGAGGTTTGACACACAATTTTTTGAGTCTATAAGTTATTCTACCAACATTTCTACAATCTTAACAACAACAAAGACAAATGGAAGAAAAATAAAAACAATGAAATCGAATGTAAGCAAAATAGCTAAAACTCACAAAGCAAACTAACTACAATGACATCAAAATGAGCATGAATACACAAGAGATACTAAGGCCAAGGTCTTGGGACCTAACTCACAATCCTCAGAAAAAAATCAAACCGTCTATTAATATATAGGGGTTACATAGCATATGCTGAGCATTTCCTTTCCCTTGTTTGCAGAGAAAGCCAAAAAACGCTGTTTGTAGAAATATCCAGAAATTTCCTCCAAACAGCCATGTCACAAAACTGATCTTTTGGACAACTAGATACCTGTAGTTTCCCCAACTCCCAGCTTCCTAGAAGGAAAACAGCCGAAACAGAGTGATGGGGAAGCCATAATGTCAGAATTTAAACCAGATAGTAGGCACTGCACTGGAAAAAAAACAAAAGGAAAAATAAGGTTCAGACGTGTACAGGAACTCAGGCCTCCTATGATAGAAAAATAGCTCTGAGTCCTAAAAAAGTTTATACATAAACAAAGGAAAATAAGTAGCAGTATATACATCGAAACAGAACCAGAAATAAGATGAAAGCTATGCAAAAGCTGGGGGAGCGAGTCGCCTTGCCACCCCATCAGCCACCTCTTCAACTATCCATGCGCCCAAAACCTGCTCAGTGCCTTTTTTAGAAAGGCTGTCTGCTTCTGAATTTCTTTGCCTGAAAATGTGACAGATAGTGAGCCCAGAAAACCAACATTTAATATTTAAAATCTCATTAAGCAAACGAGATAACAGAAAGTTCCTGCAGTGATGTGAACCGTTGGCCCACTTGATAGTGTTCAAAGAGTCTCCGAAAATCTGGGCCTCGCACTCATTGCACGCAACGAGCCATCCAAGAAGAAGGTGCAGTGCTTTAAGCTCGGCAAAATTGTTTGTTCCGGTACCAAGCCCTATGGATGCTTTGAGAATTTTTCCGGAAGGAAGGTGAATGACCAGGCCAACTCCACAGTTCTTGTTGATATCTGAGGCCCCGTCGAAGTAAGCCCAGGGAATGGATCCTTTAATTTCTTCTTGCTGAACAGGCCTGCTATTCTGCGAGATGGAGGGAGATGGGATGTTTTCATATATTTCCACCCCCTCTGCTGCTAATCTGGCAATTGGAAAGGTGGAGTCGTTGAAGATCAAGCGGTTTCTGGCGAGCCAGATTCCCCAAACAACCAGAAGAGCCAGCGCTCTGAATTTTTCATTGGGTGCCTACTGCCACAAAGAGTTCCAGGCTTTAGATATTTCCTCCCCCTCCCAAACGAAGGGGGTGTTGGTCAGTCCCAACATTTCATTCCATAAGCTTTTGGAGAAAGAGCAGGAGAGGAAAATATGCTGAGTTGTTTCCTCGCTCTCCTTGCACAAGGGGCACCACCCGGGTCCAATTTTCCCCCTTTTTTGAAGATAATCCCATGTGGGGACTCTCTTTTGGAGTACACACCAGAAGAAAAGTCTGGTCTTGGCTGGCCCTTTCAATTTCCACAGTGGCTTGGCCCACCAGCTAGGTTCCTCCCATCCCTTTTGAGTCATTAGCCAGTCATATCCTGCTTTTGGTGAGTAAAGACTGGTCTGAGAATGAACCCATCTCAGCTCATCTGGCTTTTTTGAAATGCGAATGTGGGAAGTCAGCAGTCCTGTACAATAGGCCCCCCATTCCTGCAGCCACCTGTCATCTAGGCCGAGAGTTTCCCCGGTGAACCACTCCTGTCGCCAGATGGAAGAGTTTGCATGATCTGCAATTTGGTTGAGGGAAGATAGCCCTTTGCTGTTAAGATCATCAATCAAATCTCGAGAGAGGGCAAAAGAGTTCGGGCAACCCACCCAGGGGTCTCTCCCGAGCCTTACTGATCAGCCATCTCCCACGTTCCATACCAAGCCTTTTTCAATGACCTGAGCAGCAGCTACCAGAGCTTTCCAAACCACGGAAGAGTTTTTTGAGGATTTGTTGGGCATTCTGATCCATTCCAAAGGAGTGAGAGGGTCAATATACTTCCTTCTGGTTACAGCTGTCTAGAGATTATCTGAGAACACCAGTCTCCAGGTTAATTTGGCTGCTAGAGATTTAGAAAAAGGATACAGGTCCTTTATCCCCCACCCTCCCCACTGTTTTGGTCTGACAATTTTATCCCATGCCACCCATGGCGTGATGTGATCCTTCTTCTGGCCAGCCCATAGGAATCTGCTACAGATTTTATTTATTTTCAGGAGGATACACTTCGGCACCCAGATGAGGCTGGCCCAATAAACTGGGATGGCCAAGACCACCGATTTGATGAGGACAAGATGGCCTGCCCTTGACAGCCATTTAAGACTCCAAAGTTTCAATCTGTGCTCAATTTTAGCCAGGAGCTAGGTCCAATCTTGAGCTCTGTAGGAATCGGGCTTGAGAGAGAAGCCGAGGTATTTGAACAGATCCTGAAGGGATTTTGCTTCGAAGGGGAGAATCTCTTTAGCTCTGATTACTTCTAAGGGTGAGAGCCCTGCAGAAGTGATGGAGGATTTCTGCTCATTTATAGCCAGTCCCATGGCTTTTAAGAAGAGATCGAGGATCCTTTTCAGGCAGCGGCAATCATCCCGGCTCCCATCGCAGAACAAGAGGATATCATCAACAAAAAGGAGATGGGTTACCCAGAGATTTAGCCCGAGTTCAATTCCTTTCAGTTCGCCCTGTCTTTTGGCCTCTTTGATCATTAGGCTGATTCCTTCAGTAGCAAACAGGAAAATCAGGGGTGAAAGGGGACATCCCTGACGCAGACCCCTTTGTGGATTGAAGAAATCCGAAGCAGCACCATTAATCAAGACAGCAATAGAAGTCGAGGAAACACATCCCATAATCCACCTTAAAAAATCGTGCCTGAAGCCAAGGTGCGTTAGGAGGAGCCTTAGGAACATCCAGCTGATTCTGTCAAAGGCCTTTGATAGATCTATCTTGATTATGGCTCCTTTTTTCCGGCTCTTTTTCAGGGTGTGGAGTGTTTCCTGCGCAACCCCAACAACCTCATGAATTTGACGACCATCTAAAAAGCCAAACTGTTCCACAGAGATGTTTGTAGAAAGAAATGGTTTCAACCTGGAGGCAATGACTTTTGCAATGACTTTGTAAAGGCAGGTGCACAAGGAGATGGGTCGGAAGTCATTAAAGGAAGAGGGATGTTCAGACTTGGGAATGAGGGTCAGGAAGGTAGCATTGAGAGGCTGGTAGATCATACCAGAGGCCCTGGATTCTTCCACCACCACAGCTAGATCGTCACCAAGGGAGTCAAAAAAATGGAGGAAGAATTCCACTGTCCAGCCATCTGGACTTGGGCTTTTCTCTCTTTGCATCGACTTAAGGGTGTCCTCCACTTCGTTTTTGGAAACCGGAGCCATCAGGCTTTCGTTGCCTTCTTCATCAATGAATCTTGGGAAATATTGAGCAACCCTTATAACTTCAGCTATGGAGGCTTCTTCTGGGGCTTTGAAAATATCTTTAAAGTGGGCAACCCCTAAAGAGGCAAGCTCTTCAAAAGACTGAGCCTTTCCCCCGTTTGCTTTTGGCATTTCCCAGATGGTGTTTAGGTTTTTCCTTCCTTTGGTATATTGCTGAAAAAAATTTGTATTTTCATCCCCTTCTTGTAGCCAGATAGCCCTGCTCTTTAAACGCTAGCTTTTCTCTTTCACCTGAAGAATTATCCTTCGGTCTGCTTCGAGCTTCCGGATTCTATCTCGAGAGGCCAGGGTGGCATAACCACTCCCTTCAGGGTCTTCGAGGAGGTCAAGTTCTACATTAATGGTTCTCAACTCCTCATCTTCCTTTTGAGTCTTTTGGATAACCCAGTTCTTGGTGGCTGCTTTGAGGCGGGTTAAATTATTCATAAAAGCCTTGCAGTGGCCCAGCCTCTCTCCATTTCCTGGCCCAGTTCTTCTCCAAGTGGAGTGAAAGAGATCAATGAAAGAATCATCTGCCAGCCAAGAGGAGTTAAATTTAAAGGGAGACCCTGGTTTTTTTTTAGATCCTTTTGTCTCCAAAAGGATTGGAAAATGATCAGATAGGCCCCCTTCGCCCACCCAATGCCTGAAGATGGAAATTTTTTCAGAAAAGTCTTCGCCCAGAAGAAAGCGATCCAACTTCTTGCCCACCCAGTCATCGCCCACTCTTTTATTGCGCCAAGTAGGTCTATATTTAAGAAGTGAGAGATCCACCAGGTGGGAGGAGGCAATCTTGGAGAGGAGGAAATCAGAAAGAGGATCAGCTCGTGCATTGGCTCCCCATGATTCCGAGACCCCCAGAGAGAAGTTGAGGTCACCACCGATGATCAGATTCGGGTGGGTGAGAAAGGACTTTTGGAAGAAAGAGGTCCAGAACAACTCCCTCTCCTGACAGGGCCCATAGACATTGAGGAGAAGGAGAGGTAGACAGAGCTCCCTGGAATAAAGTTCCAGCACCAGAGAGTTTTCAAGCTCCCAAGCAGAGATTTCTCTGAGATTGCTTGCTTCCGGTGACCACCACACCTGAGCGGTCGTTTGCATCGATGGCCTGAAAGCGCCAGCCAGGAAGAAATTTGGTGAGAAGAGCAATGATATCCTCCCCTTTACCAAGGGTTTCTTGAAGCATAAGAATGTCAGGATTGTAAGACTTGATTAAATCCCTCAGGGCTAGTTTTTTGGGTTGACTAGCTAACCCTCTGTAGTTGAAAGAGAGGAGGATCATTTCAAAGTGTCAGGGGGTGGATTTGCTGCTCTAATCACCCCCGTCAAGGATTTTTGTTTCCCATCGATGATGTTGATCTTTTCCTTTTGCTGTGCCTTTGAGAGGTTTGATTTTCTACCTCTCGATTTTCGGGGCCCTATAGGCACCAGATCCTGCTCGAGACCACAAGGGGCTGAGCCCATCTCAGGACGATTTTTCATAGATCTCAGGTTGTAGGGAGGAGCGGTAGTGGGGGGAGCAGAATCCAAGGGGCGACAAGGGGCCGGAGGGTTTACCAGGGGAGGAGAAGGGGGGTCGGAGGGCGGAGGCACCGAAACAATCAGACTGTCAACAGGAAAGGAGTTCAAGTTTAAGGAGGAGAGCTCCATCTGGAGCTTCCTGGATGGACCAGGCTCAGAGACAAATAAGACAGAAGCTAAATCGGAAAAACAAAGGGAGGAGGGGAGAGAGAGAGGCATACCCGCCTGTGAAGCCCCAGCTGTCCCAGGTGGTGGAGGAGGCTGAGAGGCGGTCTGCACAGGAGCGTTCTCAGGGCGAGGGTCAGGTGCCGCCTGCTGTCGAGGATCGATGGAGGTCACAATCTCCACATCAGCCACTAACTCCTCCTTGATGGGATCCTTCAGAGCATTCGAGCTTGGGTCGGGAGCTGGATAAGCCATTGGCTTCCTGGAAGTTTTGATTGGATTCCTTCTGCAGCGATGACCCAAGGGGCATTCTTTAGCCAGGTGGCCGTATTTTTGGCATCTGTGGCAGCGAAAAGGCAATTTCTCATAGTCCAAATGTTGCAGGAATTCCATCTCTCTGTATTTTAAGGTCATAGCGTCTGCGAGCCCTTCCCTAGGGTTGAGACTTACAAGGATCCGAGTCACACTGAGATCATTTGTTTGAAAAAAAGACCTGTCAACTTCCAGAAACTTACCCAGAGTGTTCCCAATGGAGGTGAAGACCAAATCGACCCAAAACTGGAGAGGGAGCCCTGGCAGTTTCACCCAAACAGGCGACTCGTTCATCTTTTTGGTCTGGGCGTCGAACAAAGGAGTCCATCTGCGGAGAAGGACTGGGCGCTTGCCGAAACACCAGTTCCTGTCGAGGACCCAGTTTGCATGATCCTTTTGGGCAAAGCACAGCGTAAACCACCCTCTGTCCAGAACTTTGATCTCTGCTGGTTTGCCTGGCGCATGTGCCCATTCTGAATCGAACCAATCCCGAATGTAATCGACAGTGTATTTTCTTCCATGCACTCTGCCTACAAGCCTCGACTCTAAAGCTGCCATTGCTTCTTCAACGAGGATATCTACTCCAAGGGTGCAGCAAGGGCGAAGCTCCTTCTTTCTGATAGAAGTCGGTTTTTTGCGCTTCCCTCCCTCTACCTTCGCCTGCACATCGTCCACCCCTGGCTCTTTGATCGGCCGGCCCTCTGCATCCTTTACTCCCGGCCGCTCCTGGCTCCTCTCATCCAGGTCACAGTTATCACAGATGTCACGACTCGTCGCCCCCTCATCCAAAAGCTCCTTGACGGCCTGACCCTTCTCAAGTTCTGTGTCAACCTCAGGTTCTAAATCCTCCAGGTGGCTCGCGTCAATTCCGACCTCAAGAAGCTTCAGATGGCTGTCAAAACCAGGGCCATGACCAGTACCTTCGTCCTGAGAGCCCTTTTGAGGCTGAGCCCCGCTCACTTGAGCAGAGACGACAACCGAGCGACTAGGAGATGGAGCCGGCTTGCGGCTCTGTATCGAGGCCCTAGTTCCACATTCCGTCGCCCAAGGGACCCCTGCTCTGGTGGCATGCCTGCTCCAAACTTTTTATTTTGCAGTTAAAAGCCCTTTTTGCACATGCAAGCCGCAGCTCGCCACCACATCTTCTAAGCCTCCGCTGAGAGGAGGGAAGTCTAAGGGATCTGGCCCCACGGAGAGGGAGGAAGACCCTTGAGCCCTAAGTCGGTCGCTATCGAGGCTATCACCCCGGGGGAGGCCACCTCTGCCGGAGAGAACCGTTGTCGGCCTTCAAAGCACCAAACGAGTCCAGAGGTGCAGATCTAGGGGGGAATGAGACTGCGCCTTCTTCTGAGGTAGGAGGGGCAGGTTTCACTATCGACTTGGGAAAGAAACGTTTGAGATTCTGGACAGAAACTTCATGACCCCAGACAGTGAGTAAATTTTCCGGCGCCAGCTCTGCATCAACATAGTCGCGATCGAGCCCCATCTCAGCTGTTAAACCCGAACCCTATCTCGCCGCCTCTGGAAAAGGAAAACCGTTGAAGATCCAAGGTGAAAACTCCGTCGCAAGGTGAAAAAACAAGGAAAACCGCAACCTCCATTCAATCCAGGGTTAAAACCAAACGGTTAATCCACCTCTGGGAGAAGACTGTTCAGGCTGACTCGAAAAAATCCAAATGGTAACGTGACCCTGACAGGTGAGGGACTTCTGTCACATCCCATCGCCCGCGTGGCCTGGGTCGGCCCCTGCCTGCAGTGATTTAGAAATCCGCCATGCGGAGAGAAACCCTCAAAAATATTAATTCATTTCTTTGTTGTTCTGTTAATAACCATGGAATATTATTATAATTTCAACCTCCATTTTTATTTGATCTGTCGATCACACTTTTCATTGCATGATTTGATTTCTCAATGTCAGCACAAATTTTGTCAATTTTATCTCTATCATGTGCACCATCTATGGTTCGCCATAACGTTTCTGTCAAATTCTTCCCGACATGCATTGTATCAAACAAATGAGTTATTTTTAGGTCCTCATAGTAGGGAAACCTCGCGAATTGAGAAGGATAACATTTCATTCCAGGTGGAAGTACAATACTAGTACCTTCACCGCGACGATGACCTTGATATCAAAGAATAAAATAAATCAGAACAATATTAATTATAAAATACAATAAAATAAATTCATTAGTTAAAACAAAAATTCCAAACATTACATAAAAAAATTATATATATATATATATATATATACACACACACACACAAATTACGTACCAGCTGCTTGACGATTATTAATTCTGTTATATTCCAACATCCACAACTGAGGTGTCATTCTTCGTGGTTTTAATCCAGTTTCTTCTTTATCATTGAAAAGATGTTTTTCAGTAGTACGATACTTATGGTTCCTAGGGAGGAAGTGCCTAAACTCATCAAACACCATCTTTTTTAAGTCTGTCGAATGACGATACTTCATCTTAGGGCCACAAACTGGACATGCAAATCTACCCTTTGTTTGAAGACCTGCAATAGATGGATTAATAACAATTAATATACTATGAGATCATTTTTAAAACATGCAATATGGTATATCTAATTTAGATAATTATGTATTATATTAAAGTGCAAGGAAATATTACATACCACAAACATATGTTACTCCTGGGGCATCATGAATTGTCCATACAAGCATTCCACGACATTGAAATCTCTTCTGCTTGATTGGTTTAGTGATGTCATACATAGTGATGCCATGCCATAACTGTATTAGCTCATCGATAAGAGGCTCAATATATACATTCATATCTTTGACCTAGTACTTACCTAATTGTTCAAAATTACGGTACATAATAATTACTACCATGATATATGTATATATAAGTAAGTAAATAAATAAAATATATATTTATGCAAACAACGAGAGAAATGAAAATGTTACATTAAAAGAAATAATGTATCAAATACCTGGAATAATCATAGTCAACATTATGTGCTCCCTCTTTATTGACATCCAAGGAGGAATGTTATTGTTGATAACGAAAAATAGGCCACACTGAGTAAGTAGATCTAAGCTCTCCGAATGGATTAACACCATCAGCTGCCAATGAAAGCCTGACATTATGAGGTTCATTTTTAAAATCTACATATTTTTCCTCAATTTCTCTAAATGCAGAACCATCTGCAGGCATTCGAAGAACACCATCTCCACTTCTATTCTTTGAATGGTAATCCATAAACTGTGCTATGTTGTTACACCTGAACATTCGCTACAAACGTGGAATTATGGGAATATGACGAAGAACCTTTTGAGGCACCTTTTTGGTTAGTTGATCTATTCGATATCTACTGGTACCACATTTCGGACATTCTGTTTTCAACGCATGTTCTCCGTAATATATAATATGATCTTTAGGACATGCATCTATAGTGTTATATTCCATTCCAAAGTGTTTCATAATAGCATGTAGATCTCTATATGTTCGAGGTAAAGTATTTGGTGATGGTAACAAATATTCACCCAACAATCTACAACATAAACAAAAAATAGTTAATGTAAGATTTGCAACATAAACATAATTATTTTTTAATTAAAAAAAAACTATTTTTAAGATTTGCAACCATGATTCCAAGCCAATAGAGACAAAATCTGAAAAGTTTGCTCATTTATATACCATGCAAAGGTGATGAATATATCAAAATGGCACCAAGTGCAATACATATCATAGAAAAATACATAAGCAAACTTGTTGAAGTAATGTATCAGGTTTCTCTTATATTATTCACTGTGTTTTATTGCTGAGTTAATATTATAATATACAATCTGTCCCTGCTCAGATCTGTTGTCAATTCATTGTATCAGCCTTAAAGACAATTCTGGGTTCAGTATATATATATATATATATATATATATATCAGACCAACATTTTGAAGATATTGTATTCTTCATTATCTATGTTTGCTTGCCAATAAATTTCTAGAAAAACATCTACAACACTTAGAGGTATTGAATTGGTTTATGAAACCCACTATTAGTGCTATTTGTAACAAGTTGAGAGAGCATTACAACTTCAGCAGTCTGCTCACAATGTGTTTGACGAAATTTATCACTGAAAAGATTCATTAAAACCCAGAAAACTCAGTGGCCATTTTAGTGCATTTCCAAGCGGGAATTTTCTAGTGGTCAATTTATTATTGCCAGTCACATTTTCATTAGGTTGTATGTTGTTGTCCCTTGAGTGGCGTCAGACCATTTTCATCAGTCTTGATGCCATGATCAAATTGCTTGTATGCTGTGTGAAAGGTTTTGTATTTATGCTGCTGCTATGTGTGAGCAGAGAGAGAGGGTCTGACAGTTCCTAGCTGAGTGTGAAATAAGGTTGCTGCTGATTGTTTTGAGAACAGAAATTTTCATCAAGTACACTTGATGAGTTGCATGCTGCCAGGGATTTTATGCTAGCCAGCCTTGTATTTATCAGTCATCATGTGTATTGTTGCTACTATAAGGTGTTGAGTATGAGTTATTAGAAAATTTTGTTGCTAGTATAATAGAGGAATTTGCAGCTCATGGAGGAGACACTGAGGAATTTGCAACTCATGGAGGAGCACCTAATCGGCCGGTTAAGTACGGAACTGGCTGGTTTATGCATAAACCGGCCGGTTCCTTACTTAACCGGCCAGTTAGGTCCGGTTAACCGGCCAAAACAGGTGAGAATAGGCTATTGACCGAGTTGCAAGGCCGGTTCCAACCGGCAGCCGTCCTGACCGGCCAGTTTTGATATATATATATATATATATATATATATATATATATATATATAAGTTATTATTTTACACATTTATTACAACTAAAAAAAGGGAAAATAATCAACATTTACATATATGTGATCATATATACATATTGCATACCTTAGGAGTTGTGTCATACATCTGTTCGAAAAATTATTCATAACCTTTAAGTTTACCAGCAACAATGTAGCAGAGAGAAGAGTTGCATTTGAGTGTTCAAAAAGTCGTTCACTTGACCTTTCAATCAGAGGTACATCATAAATACCGTCACTGCTATCTCCACCATCATCATCTGACTCACCATACAAGTCTTGGAGCATTTGATTTGTCCCATCATTAATGTGAACTATCTCATTACTTTCATCATGATCTACCTCCATGGGATCATTAAAATTACCTTCATCATTCGCTTCATGTTCTTCATCTTGTACAACATCATTTCCAATACTAATATTTGCTGCAATATTCTCTTGTACTGGTGCAACATCATCTAATCTACTACTATTTTGCTGTGGAAGCTGGTTGATCATCTGCAAAAAGTTGGGGGGCAATTGTGCCTTTATGAAAATTACAAACATTAATAATTAAACATTAGTGCGCATATAAAAAAATATTAAAATAATATAAAATTTTACGATATAATCAAAATGAAGATAGATAATTAATTACCACGGGACAATAGTCATTCAATCCACCATCAATGTGCCCATATTTCCTACAATGCATTGTTGTTGTTGCTATTAAAACTCTAACATTATTTCTCATACAACATTTTTTGCAAGGGCAATAAACTCTACCATCACCCCTTTCACCCTTTTGAATTTTTTTTCCACCTCTAATGTTTCTTCCATTGATGCAAATTATCCTATAAAGAAAATAATAAATCTCTCTCAATGGTGTAGAAAACCCAAGACTTGTTGAACTCAATGGGAGCTCAATATATAAGCAAAAAGAAAATAAAAGTGGGCTTTTTACAAATTGTGGGCTTTTTACAAAATGTGGGCTTTTTACAAAATTGTAGTCTTTTTACAAATTGTGGGCTTTTCCCAAAATTGTGGGCTTTTTCCAAAATTGTTTATATTTTTAATAAAATGTGGGCTTTTTACAAAATTGTGGGCTTTTTACAAATTTTGGGCTTTTTACAAAATTGTGGCCAAGTCAATCAAAATCCATCATTATCTATACAATAAATACAAGTAATTTATGTAGTATTTTTTACTCTAAGATGCATTCTTATGATAATGTTAGAACATATGTTGAAAATGTCAAAAAATACCTGAATAAGCTCCTCTTCGTTTCAAGAACAATTTATTGGAGTCGCATGAACTTGGAACAAGCCTCCCACGATCTGAAAGAGTAGCAACTAAGTCAACGGTGACTTTTTTGTTGCTACGCTGGATCGAGGGAGGTTTGCTCCAAGATTAAATCGCTCCAATAAATTATTCTCTACTAAACAGGGCCAACCACATGAAGGTGGAAGCTCTTATGGCCCCTCCCCACCCCCCTCACATCACTCTCAATTCCCCAATACCCAATCTATATTTCATTTTTTACTTTCATGAGCATAAAAAAAAATATTCAATAACTAATAAAAAAACAATTCAACAAAAAGTACGCAAGGAAACATTGAAATTAGTGCTTGACATAAAAATAGTATGATAAATGAGTTTTTTATATAACGCAAAAAATGTTCCAAGTATGTTAACGTTTGTCTTATAATAATACAATATTTTACATTATCAAATTTTATTTTTCTTCTTCCTATTTCTAAAGCTCCTAATTACATCATCAATATCATCGTGCTCTGCTCTTATTTCGTGCCTTTCGACCTGCACTGCTGACCTAGTTGCGTAGTCACGATGTCTGGTCTCATCCAGTGACAGGGCATCGCCTACAAAAACAGATAATATTAAACTTTAATTGTCAGTTTTTAAATATCATTGAACTAGTTTGGTAATATTAATAAAAAAAATTGCAATGGATTATTTACTTGGTGCACCAGTTTTCGCCGTTGGGACTGTTGCCCTGTCTTCCTCTCTGGTGGTAAGATCCTCAAGGGAAACATTCTCTGTCATTTAAACAAAAAACGTTATAAGGACAACCATCAAGGTATAATCAGAAAAAATTATAAGTGGAAATTAATTACCATCACGGCCCTCACTGATAGTAGCATTGTCGGCCTGGTCCCCACTACAATGATCAGGTTGCACGTGAGGAACATCTAAATCTGGCTCTACAACTGGGTTATTTGACTCGTAGGCAGTGCTGCTCCCCTGATTTAAAAAAAGTTGTTAGACATTAAATTTATGGATGAAAACAAACATATTAAAGGTTAATGTTTTACCTTATCAGGCATTCTGGATCTTGGGACCTGCCCCAAGCTTCTGCGACATTCAACTACGGCTTGATAGCCGAAATGGAAAGTGATATTTTTATCTTCCTCTGTAGTTTATGTTCTGAAGTCATCACCTACATTACATATGATTGTGTATTTTTAATCATATTTGATAGGATTACAAAAACGTTGGAAGGTGATACAATTAATTATAAGATGTTTAGCTACTTACAATTCTTGTGGCTAATTTCAAGTAGCTGCCCTGGCCTAGCTTGTGATGGCCCTTTTTTTCAATCTTAGCTTTGGTTTCCTTTGAGGTGTCAGGAAACTTATCATCAAAAGATTGAAGTCAAATATGACGTAGCACACTTTTATTTTAGACATAGAGAAAATTAAAGCTATTGAATTAAAGTTGTAATTTACCTTGCGGGTCCAGTTGGCATTTTTCCTTCTTTATTTGCCCTTTTCTCTTTTCCATCATGGATGAGTGCTCTCCACTCACTCTCTAGAACTATGAGAGGACACTCATATCTAGGGTTAAATTTCAATTACATCCTATAGGTGTCCCTGGTATATTTCAAATATTTGCCGGCTACCCGAGCCACCGCTGTTCTGTCAAATGCGCCGACCCTAAAAAGGGCTTCTAGATAATCTAGAAGTTATTTTTTCACGTTGCGTATGGTTGGGCCAAAAATTACCAACGCATGGCTCTCTAAAAAACTTTAGAACTCATTATTTCCTACACAGAAAAAAAATATATTATCATTAATTTAAAAATAAAAATCATGATAAAATATGTTTTAGATAGAGTACATGAAATATTTAAAATATTAAAATTTACCTGGGAGTTGTATGTGCTTTATAGGGACACCTTCATCGTTCACCAACAACGTGCCATTAATGGTCCCCGTGGAGCTAACACGTGTAGCTCTAGGAAACGCAATAATGTAGTTGGCCATATCAGCCTCATCACTGCCAACATGTTCAGCGGTTGGCTGGGTGTCTGCTTGGGTAGGGTGTGTTTCTTAGCTGGCACCTAAAGGAGTAGAAGGTGTACGAGAGGGTTGCTGGGAAATCTCTTGCCCTTGTGTTCCACTACCACCAACACCGGGTTTAGCAAGTGTCAGAAAACACTACATACAAAAGAACTTTTTGTTAGTTTAGTCAATGTAAAAATTAAAAATCAAACTATCACAATTCATCTCATGCAGAACAAAAAAAATATCCTTTTGAATTTTTATTATTACCTGATATGTTTCTAGCTGGGTCATAAGTTTTTTTATCCTCTCTTCTGTTTCAGGTGTTTGAGGTGCATCTATTAAAGTATCAAATTTCGACCTTGCTTTTTGCGCCTTTTTTCGCAACAAGGGCACTGGAGATAGGGATGAAGAAAGATATTCCTCATAGAGGGAATCGTCAGGCGTACCATGGCCAGGTGTCTGCATATTTGAACAAAATTAATATTATCTCAATTATGTAAATAACTAAAATACCTGAAGATAGAGAAATGCTGGCACTTTACATGTTCTTCCGCTGGCCTCTTTCCACGATCATCCTGTCTTGGGGTTATTCCTGTATTGCCCTGATCAGTCTGCAACATTACAATAAAATTATAAATGTAAAAACTTGAAAACAATATCTAACTTGAAAACACAAAATGAAAACTGAAATAATTTCTAATAAGACACTGGAAGACAGAGTTAGAGTTTCAAATATGCCTTGCATTGAATTCAATCCTGGAAACATGTCATTGCACATTAAGGAACCCAAACAAGAGACAAGTTGAAAATGAGACTAAACTAGGTTATTTGTAGTGAAAGTTTAAAATCTCAAAAGGTATATTAATTATCGAAACAAATCAGCTTCATAATTTCAGTATTATTGAGTCTGCAGTGTATAAATCACAAAAAACTTGAAACAAAACACTAGAAAAGCAACAGATTGAAATGTGTATATACTCCAACAGAACTCACATTAATAGGCTCTCATTATGGAGCACAAGACCACCTCTATGTAAGATGATGGCAAGGCCTAAGGAAGCTTTACTATTGGAAAAAATAGTCTGGTGGCTAAAGATATACACTGCCTATTCCATGCCTCTTTATATTCTTGCTACCAAAGCACACCTTGAGCAATGAGAACACTATTTTTAAGAGTGATTCTGGTTGGGTGATTTTCTTACCAGGTTCGTGCAGCATAGACATGTATGCCCCGCCTATCAAGATGGTGGGAAAAAGGAGTGACATCAAATATGGTAGAAGTTCATTCAGCCCAGGAATTGATTGATTCTCTTCTAATTGCTGGAGACAAGATTGTTGTTTTAGATTTCTACGCTCCTGGTTGTGGTGCCTGCAGATCTGTCCATCCTAAGGTATGTCAAAGGATTGAATCATTAACCAGTTTGTAATA
Source organism: Pinus albicaulis (assembly GCA_034641835.2). Classification (NCBI taxonomy): domain Eukaryota; kingdom Viridiplantae; phylum Streptophyta; class Pinopsida; order Pinales; family Pinaceae; genus Pinus; species Pinus albicaulis. Next base: position 747,971,641 of record CM076577.1, read on the forward strand.
TTGTTCTATCAAAACGTTAATTTTTGAAGTAACTATTTTAGCTGTTCCTGGTGAAACATGCCTTTTGATGTATTCCATTCAAACAACTTTCGAATGGGTTTCTCCTCTCTTTCCTGGAGATAATGTTCTCTGAAATATATTGTTTGAGCTGACAAAGTCTACGTCTCAATCGGCCCCATGTTCTCACCATGGCTGTGCTCCTTTCAGTTTTTCTTTTATGGTCTATTATGGTTTTTCTTAGGGGGTCTGAGAGACTTGGGGTACTTGTTAGATCATCCTCTTATTCTATTAAAAGAGTCTCTGCATCTATCCAGCTATGAGCCGACTTCGCATTGCAAACCTTCTTAAAGAGTGTGTCTGCCTCACAAATTGTGAACCCTGTAGATATGAGTTATGGAAATTTTCCGAAAATCTCTAAATAGGTCCCTGATCCTTTTATTCCAATTGATTATCCTTCTAAGCAGATTGATTCTCCTTTTAACAGTGTGATAACCACTAGGCATACTGATCGTATAGATATCTTCTTGTTACAAATTTTTACCATGAGTTTTATGATGAACTTATATGGTATCTCTCACTCAATGTTGCAATATAACTAAATTTAGTTGGCCCAGACAAAAATGCTGGATCTATTTCATCATAAGAACTATAATTCTGCATTGTTCAGTTACATGATTCTTACCTAACATGTGATTTTCTAAGCTTTAGGTCATGCTCTCTTTGGCAGTCACAGAAATACTTGTATTTAATAAATTTTTTGCAACATGAATTTTGAGTTCGTACTCAATGGTGCTAACCATTATCATTGCAAATAAATATTACAGTAGTTTTGTCACTCTTGTCTTTATGCTCATATTTATGAGATTACATGGGTATATTACCTTGCTTGTTCTCTGATGGAATTTGTATCCAGGGTGCAAATATTCCCTGCACAGAGATGTTTGGCACATTTTCATTAGCAGTGGGAGCCACGGTATGTGCAATTTCTTTACTTGAGCTGTTGGTATTAGATTTGGAACTAAATATTCAGAAAATAATGACTCCAAATGTGCTTTTATAGGTTGGAATGGAATATTGGGCTCGCTGGGCTCACCGAGCTCTCTGGCATGTTTCGCTGTGGCATGTTGAATTATTATTTTCAACTTCCCTCTGTAAAGCAGCCGCCTTCTTTCTTTGTTTAAAAAAACCCCTGCATACAGCCGCTTTCCAAATCAGTGAACAGTCAGATTCAATTTAAAATGTACAGTCTTGTGCAATGAGAAACGGAGCTTGTAAAGGAAAAGAAATCAGAGCGTTGAATGGTCGCTTTCCATTTCACAGAACACTCACTGTATTTGAGAACAGCGCATTCAATCCTCTGTATAGTTAAAACAGAGCAATGCTTATTTTATACACAGGAGGAGTTTATTTGCGAGCGTAGGAGAGTTTTGTTTGAAGGACAGTAGTCCCCAGACCACGTGGCGAAATCTGATTCGATCGGATTTTTTTTGTGCCAGTTTTCATTGTAGTTTTTCTGGACCCGAAAAATTTTAAGCCGAAATTAATTTGATTTTCGTGTCACAATTTTCCTCCGTACGCAAAGCCAAAAAACAAACCCAAATTTTTATAAGGCACATTGGATTGAGAATTCGCGTTACAAATTAGGCCAACGTCAGCATCCCATTTTTGAACGCGAATTTGTGATTGAAATCAGGTTTATTTTTTTGAAGTCCGGACGTATGATATAGTTCTATTAATATTTTGTTATAAGTTTTTTTTCACCGCCCAATAGTTATTTAAACCATTGGCTCATATATAACATATGTGCAAATATTTCACTTTAGGCATTTGTAATGTAGGCCGCGAATATTTTAAATAGGTTTGGTTTAATAGTTTTTTGTTTTGTTATTATATGTAATGGCATATGTTTTAAAATAGCCCGAAGGCTAATGTAAAAGAAAAAAAAGGGGCGTATTATGTTATTTTAAACAATATACAATAGACAGTTTAAAAAGGTTTTGAATATTACACAGCAGAGTGTTGTAAAGTTTTATAATACACACAACAGTGTAATAGACAGAGTAGTGAAAAACATAGTAGCGTGTTTTTAGAGACAGAGTGTATTTCTGAGTGAAACAGTGAAGTCTTTGTGTGCACTGTGTCATAGCAACAGTCACCATTTTGAAATCCCTCTCAGTGAGGAAGAATTTATAATAGTTTTTTTTGAAGGAATAGAAGTTTTGTTTTCAAAGTGTTGAACTCTGTCTCCTGTAAAGAAATTTTTATTTTTCTCTGTGTTAATAGAGGAGAGTATTACTCTCTCCATTGTTGTTCTGGAATTTTCAAATATTCCAACAATATGCATGAGGTATAACTACAGTTTACAGAAAGGTGGACCAAGAATTACTTTTTTTAAAAACAATCTAGCTGTAATATAGCAGATATGTTTTGCACTATGCAATCCCCTTTTGTTCCATTGATTACAGGACTGTTGAGATGTTAGTTTTAGATTGTAATTGACAATCCATTTTCTTTGGGCAGTCTCATCACAGGCCAAGGGAGGGACCTTTTGAGTTGAATGACGTGTTTTCCATTATCAACGCTGGTCTGACCATTGCATTACTGGTTTATGGATTCTTTAACAAAGGCTTTGTGCCAGGCCTTTGTTTTGGTGTTGTAAGTAATGGCCTCTATTTTGACTGTTGCTACCATTGAAATTCACAGAAGTACTAAATTAATAGTATTCTTTAAAGAATGATGTGATCACTATAAATTTAAACCAAGTTTGATTTAACAGCTATGTCAAGGTGATTTTCAACAGCAGTATGTTAGTCACTCTATTATCAACCTACCGTGAATTTTGAAAAATTCCTCAGGGGCTTGGTATCACCGTTTTTGGGATGGCATATATGTTTGTTCATGATGGTCTTGTTCATCGCCGCCTTCCTGTTGGGCCTATTGCTGATGTTCCATATCTTCTTAAGGTAGCAACTGCACATCAAGTTTGTTCCTAATTTCCTTATCATAGCTTTATAGATCACTTCATTTATCTATGAGTTAGACATAGATTTCTTTCCAGTAAGTAACGGATCTCATACAGATTTGTTTAAATGCCATTGCAGCTTCATCATGCAGACAAGTTTAATGGTGTACCATATGGTCTTTTCCTTGGACCAAAAGTGAGTTTGCTTCTTCCCTTATAACCGTTTGTATCTTTGTATTTCAAATGTGTTTAGAGTTATTCATGCGTGGTATTAGGTGAAGATGTATTGATAGTTTATTGATTTTTGAGTTTCACGGGAATTGGAAGAGGTTGGAGGCCATGAAGAGCTAGAGAAATTGTATAATAGTAAAATAAAGGGCCTCCAAAAGTTTCAATGAAGGCTCTGACTTTCCTGCTTCTGTTATTTGGCACAAATTTTCCCATTTTATATCTATGCTCATAGGCAACTCCATTTTCCTTTAGAGCTAAATTTGTACACACTATGAGAGTAATCTTTGGCATGCAAATTAGTATTTGAGACAAGAGTCTTAAAAATAGGGGATTTTATGTTGTCAAAGGGGATCCTTAACATAAGGGTAGGTTAGAGCAATCCTAATCATCTAGCTCATGTAGACGAGAAAAATCCCCTACATGTATACTACATTAATTATATTTTTTAGCAGATCAGATAATGGTCCAGTCCCTATTTGCAGGGTTTGTAAAATTTGGTTGAACAAGCAATAACCAGTTCTGAAATAATGGCAATGTATTACGAATGAGGATTTTGTTGTAAAGAACCTTTTTAAAATCAAACCACACATCAGAATAAAACGTTGCAGCCTGTTTGGAAAGGACTTTTGGCTATTTATGTATCAAAAACAAGGGTAGCAGATAAAACCATTCATTATGCTTGGTTTTTGAAACTAGAAATAAGTTCAGAAATTATATTCATCATGAAATCAAGTCATTGATATTGAAGATGACAGACGAGAATTAGATTGTTGAGATATTTATGTCCATACTCGGTTTCATGAAGACCTAAAAAATTGCTTTTATTTTGGATATTGGCATGTATGGTTCACATGTTAGAATTTTTACCCCAAAATTTCGAAAAGGTGCGTTTGAGGGACCATAGATGATCTTGGACAGATGGTACTATAGCATTCTCTTTATCTAATAGAAACTATGTTCACCCTTTCATGTGGTTACTCCTCCTCCAAGCAACTCTTTATTTTATGTGGTTCCCTTGCACCTCCCGATGCAATTGCTAGTGTATGTTATACTTTGAATCTAGTACAGATTTTAGGATTTTTCATAGTTGCAGACTCGAATCAACTGGAAATTTTCAAACTTCTTATATTGAAGACCTATACATTTTTTTTTGCAGATCTTGAGACTTCATACCAAAATTGCAGACCTTAGGCTGAGCTCAATTTTGGGGTAGTTCAGAAAAATTATAAAAGTTATCTCTTGCAAAATAGTGGATCTCAGTCACAACATGAAGCTGGCCTTGAAGAAGTATTTGAGCAGGAAATTTGGTCTCTTATTGAGCTCTTTTATTTGCAGACCTCAAACCTCAAATTGTTACAGATTTTGGGCTAGTTGTTGCATATATTGCATCAAGGAGTTTGGATTTGTGCACTGTTTGGAGATCCTCTTAATAGATCTATTTTTTTTAGTAGCCTTACCTTCAACAAGAATAAGACCTTATTTGGAAGAAGAAATTGGGCTTGGTTGAAAATAGAGTTTGGTTCTTCTTGAAGCAGACTTCAACTCATATTTATTAAAGATATTCCTTGCATTATTGCTAATCTGTGGATAAAAACATTATTAAAGGATTGCTAAAACAAAGGAGCAAGTAACCCTTGTTGAAGACCTTATTGAATATATTGTTGGAGCAACTTCTAGTAAACTTGTTGTGAAGACCTTGAGGACATTTTTGGAGCAACATTGTTGAAGATGATGGTATCTCATTGTTGGAGACGATCTTGAAGGGCCTTGAAGTGAAGCTTTTGGAGCAACTATTGAAAAATCCTTAGAGCATTTAAGTAAGGCACTTTCTATCTTGCATCACCTTTTTCCTTTCAATATCCTTTAAACGATTTTATTGATATTTAATTTTTGAAATAACATTATAATTCCTTGATTATATGTGTTTGGGGACTTTCCCTTTGAAATTACCCAAAAATACCCTGGCAATTTTATCTTCAGGATGCATGTTTGACCCTATTGTTCAATATTTTGATTGATGGTAGTAAACATAGAGAGTTAGGGGGCTCTTGACTTGGTTTGGTTGGGCCATTAGATACCTAACATCTACTAGGGAGAACCCCCCTTGAGTTGGAGGAGAGCTAGCTTGAAGTGAAAAGAGGTTGGTGAGGTGACAATGGGGCTATTGAATTACACATGGTATCACACTTTAGCTTTAGGAATTTATCTTGAGAAGTGCGAGATTTTGCTATATCAATTCTCAAATTTTTTACAACACTATTGTTAAGAACTAATAAGAAGTGACGTTGAGGGGTTTTTTGGTATAAGAAACAATACCATTTAAAAACTAGGGTTATTAGTCCTTGGCATTCCTTCACCTGGGCCTAGGGGCACACAAGAATAATTTCACACTAAACCATGCAAACTTAAAAGTAACTTAACAGATCCATAAAGTAATAATAATCATAATTCCTAATTTCCTATTGTACGATATGATGCAAATTATTCAAACATGAAGCAATGAACACATGCAATGTCTGAATTTCAAGATTGATGAACCAATACAAGAAGTTAGAAACTACAACTTTGATTCAATACTCTGTGTCCTAACTCCAGGAAGGAATCTAGTTTGTAATACAGAACATGCATCGTGTATTATCAATTCTTAATTGACAACAACTAAAGGTCATCTACCTCATCAATTCCTTCCCATTTTGTGTTTTTATGTTATGTTCCTTATAAAAGTGTCAAATTTCTCTCAAAGTAAGCAACCACTGAATAAAATAAAAAATAGTTGAGATATGATTTAGAAATGGTCATTTATTTCTTGAAAGGATCTTCATGATTTCTTTGGTTGTTTTTCATCTCAAGAAACAAGAAATGACCTAAGAAAATATCGTGATGTAATATAAGAAACAACACAGTGCAATGACCATTTTCAAAACCAAATGATGTCCATTGAGGACATGGCCTTTATTTGGTTCCTGTTTCATAGGAGTTTCAGGTAGAAATGGAAATTTGTTGTACCATTTCCAGTAGTAAAAAGGGAAAACCTTCTTTTTCCATGGGAAATAATTTACCTTTCCTTTTTGAAGATAATCTAAATCACAAAAAATATGAACTATACTGCACACATTCTTGGATAATGTGAAAGTGGAAAAGGAATACCCTACACAAGTGATGCACACATGTACACTTGAACACTAATAAATTTTTGTAGTTGAAATGCAATGCTTGTTTTCATTTAAATGTAGGGTTTTTAAAGCAGGGAGAAATAATGGCTGCCAATTTAATAAGCGTTTCTTTGGGAAAAATTTAAATCTTGTATTGGGTGATGAAGATAATAGAGGGTATTGAATCTTGATTCTTGATATTGTGTTTAACTTGAATAACTCAAATGATTATAAATATCAGTGGATGAGTTCTTTTTTCAAGTATGTCACTCAAAAATCTTATGTCAAAGCATTGTATGATGGCTAGCATTTGCTTGTTTCCCTTTCTTCAGTTCAATGTAAAAAGTATATTAATATATTGGAGCATGAATGATAACTACAATTGTTTTCTCTGCAGTATATCCAGCCCCAAGATTATGAAAATTTTTCTCAAGTGGAGCTATTGGTTATTGATGAAGCAGCTGCAATTCCATTGCCTGTTGTAAAGGCTCTGCTCGGGCCATATTTAGCGTTTCTGTGCTCTACTGTAAATGGGTAATAATTATAAATGAGCCAACCACAATCACAGATTTTGTAACCATTCGTTTTCCATGGATAGTGATGATGATATTAACCCTATATATCAGTGACCTATATCTATATTAGAATGATCTCAACATTGACCTTGATATGGTTGTGTGGATGTGACCTTTGGTATGTCATCAGAAAATCCCCAAATCTGGAGAACCAAAGCTCATCACTTTCGATCTGGAGTACTACCCTTGTGATAAAGTTGATGACTTTCGATCTCCCATTCTCTACCACTTTGCACTTCACCTTCAATATAGATCAGACCAAGGGAAATTCGTTACTGGGTGTTGATGTGGATGAGTTTTTCGAACTAAAATCCATAGCTTAAACTTCATGAAATTGGTGGAGTCAAATTCGTGCAAGCACAAACACATCTTACACATCCTCTTTGAAACTCATCCAAAATAAAATTGGAAGACATCTAGAGAGAACCCTATAGCCTAACACAATCCAATGGAATTGACAAAAAAAACCCAAACAGAGTCAACCCTACTATAGGAGGAAGGGCATGCAGTATGAACTTACCATTTTGCAAGAGCTGAGGGCGAATGCTGTTCTGCAAGAGATGAGGGCGAATGCTAAGGGTGAATGGCGCTGTTCTGCAAGAGCTGAGGGTGAATGCTGTTCTACAAGAGCTGAGGGTGAATGCGCGCGTGATATCAGAAGTTAATGTAGTTTTTAATAAAATCATTTTTATGTAGCGCACATTTGATTTTTGCATTTCAAATCATTTTTATATACACTTGATTTTTGCATTTCTAATACAGGTGACAAACAAATTTCTACAAGAGGTTGAAATTTTTACTAGAATAGCCATGAAAGACTAATTAAAATGGGTTAAAATGCAAGTGGATCTTCAAAATAAATGTAATTGAAGGTTCTCCCCACTAAATTTTTGCAAAAGTGCTTACATTATTTAAGTTATCTAGGATATTTTTTTTGTATTACACAATCTAAATTAAATAATGAAATAGTTGGGTAGTCTTATTTTTTCAAATTAGGACACAATTTTCAAATGGTGATGAAGTTTCATGTGATGATTAACTGAAAATATTCCCCTTTCCTATCCTTGAAAAACTATACAAGGTTCCCTGCTGCCACATGAAACCCTAACTCATGTAGTAGCATAGGACTAGTCCTCCATTTTGCCCATCATAAGGCATTTTGCACGTATTTGACGACTAGAATTTGCGGATTCCCATTTTCCATGACGTGCTAGGAAGGATAGAAGACTTAATTTTGACATTTGAATTTTTTTCAAAAACGTTCTTACGCCCTTTAATTTCCACTTACCAATAATTTTGCAACACTAGTCCTCTTCGCAATTGCAAGGCTGTATTCAAAAAGTAAGGAAAGTTACTTTTTTGGCTCACTCAAAATAAAAAATTTAATAAAGGAATTACCACTTATCATTATTGATATTTTAAAATTAGAATCAATTTAGTTTTCCCCTTCCTATTATAGAAAGTTCACAAATCCTTTCTTTTACATAAAACACCAAAGAAAGAATAAAGCCCGTTGCCTTGCAAACTTCCAAGGCTGTGATAAGTGAAGCAGTGAAAAAGTACGGCTATAGCACTAAAAATTTAGAATGCCAATCTGCCCCAACATGAAGTAGTGTTAATATAGCTGGTGGCTTGGCTTGATGGTCAAACAACGAATTACACAAGCACAAAATAAAAGCTTTAGGCATCTAGTTCCTTACACTCACACTCTCAAGGCATTCAGACTTAGGCCGAGCTCAATATTGGCTCCGAGGAAACTATATTGGCTCATTAACCTACCATATTTTAATTTCATAAGGTATGTTCGAAGTTTGAACTGCTAGGGTAATTTATTATTGTGAAATCATAGTTATAAATTATCTCTTATTCTGTGAGCAATGTAATCTATTAATTGTAAGCAGATTCATTAAAAAAATTCAAACTGATTTTAGCATGAATGATAACAATTTATATATTAATTGGTTTTTAAGAGTATTTGTATTATGTAGGAGCACTGGAAATAAAAATCAAGACTTCATTTTCTGTTTTCCTTATTTTATTGGGCTGAACTGGAGAAAATAGAATATGAATAGTGAGTTAATTGTAAGATCAATGGACCAAGGCCATACATCAATATTGACCACAGTGGGGAAGTATAGGTGACTACTTATTGTACTTCTTCTTTATAAAGAACAATTGGTAGATAATTGTATTATTTGAAATCTATAACAAATCCAGGCAACAAAATTACAACAAATAGAAAATTATGCAAAAAATTCACTAGGGCACTAATGTGTGGATACCCTATCATTTATTAGATCCTCATAACTTACTGACACCTACTATATTGGTATACACATAATATGGCATTTACCTGAAGTATTTCATATGTATCTAGAAGTAAATAAGTTGTATGAAAATTGTTATGGCAGATATAAGATGTGTATTATAGTTTATATTTCAATTTTTCTTAAGTAGCATGCATGTGCGGTTCATATAGTGATTACAATTACCAAATATATTTCAGTGAAGATGTGAAGATGATCTCTCATTAGGTCCTAATTACTTAAAGCATCATTACTTAGCTTTCCAAATGAATAAAATATGTTAACAAATTAGTAAAAACTAGGAAAACAAATCATGCTTTAAAAAAATATGGCACAATGAGTCACACTCTGATATTTATTTAATTACTCATCAAGTGTCACTACAACATATATATGATCACCATTACCATAGAAATGGGACATGTGACCATCATTTTGGTTTCGCCAATGACATTCCACATCATGAGCATTGTTTAGGGTTAATTGTGTTGATTTTTTTTAAACAAATCATTTATACATTTTATGGAAATTATAGACACAATTTATAATCACATTACAAGATCATGATGTATGGATATTCCTTATCATTTCTTAGATACGCACAACTTACCAACACCTAATAGATTGATATACACATCATATGGAATTTACCCCTAGAATGCCACATGTATCCTAAAACAAATTAGTTGTATGGCAATTGTTATGGTGCATATTGATGTGTATTACAGTTTATCTTATAATTTTGTTGAAGTAGCATACAACAATTTACATAGTGATATGAGAACCACTCTCTAGAGTATACATCGATTTTGTACACATGGCTTTTCCGTTTCTTTTTAAGATATATCATTGGTGATGATCACTTGATTATATAATGAACCATTAAGTTGAACTATGAAATTATTCCTCACAACACACACACACATATTGATGAATTAATATTTTTCTCATATAATTTTTTTAATCTATTTTGAAAAAAAAAATTATATATAATTATTTCTAAGAAGAACAAGAGAGAATTCCTTACCATATCTTCGTAAAACATATAATAGCAAGAAAATTAATCTACTGAAATTTCATTTCCAAACATATTCATGGAGTAAAATGAAGATTAAAAGGAGATATTCATGGATTTACCTATAACATCACCTCATAAGAATGTAAATGTACAATATTGATGATACATAGGTTAGGAGAAAATTAATCTATTGAAATTTCATTTCCAAACATATTCATGGAGTAAAATGAGGATTAAAAAGAGATATTTATGAATTTACTTATAACATCACCTCATAAAAGTGTAAATGTACAATATTGATAGAATTTATTTATATATGATAAATAACAAACCTTTATCTCACATGTATCAAATAATCTTATAAAAAAACACATTCTATAATATGCAATAAAAGTGAAATTACAAAATCCACATGGAAATAAGACTTAGTTCAAGCAAAAGAAAATAAAAAATAAATCGTAAGTGACATGGATTTTACAAAGAGACATATAAGTGTCGTTTATTGCATATAAGTGTCATTATATAGACGGCGGCCAAAGTATCGCTATTGTGACGACTGCCTCCAAACGTCGCAATTGCGACACTTAGACATTGTGTCGCAATTGCGACGTTTGGAGACAGCCGTCGCAATAACGACGCTTTGGGGCATAGTGTCGCAATTGCGATGTCTTCCTCCAAACGTCGCAATTGCGACACTTTTTCTAAGTGTCAGTATTGCGACACTTTTCTCTAAACGTCGGTATACCGATGGTTTCGGGCAGGATTTGAACAAGTTGAAAAAAATTGGGGAAATTTCCGACATTTGGTCAAAAGTGTCGGAATTTCCGCCAAATGTACTAGTGCTTCTTTTAGAAGATCCTATATTCTATTACATGCTTTTTCTCCCCCTTTGACATCAATGGCAAAGGGTTGCACATTTCCTAGTGTGCTTTCTATCTCTTCGTTTCCTCTCTCTGAGATGTGTTTAGGCCTTCTTCTTCTGACTTTGTACCCTGCTGCTCCAAACTGGTGTACACGAGTTGTTGAGAGAACACTTTTGAGAATATTTGAACTTGTCTATACATAGGTGATGACAACCACATATAATCAGATTTGTTGAGGAAGTTGTAGTTGGAGTATGTCTTCTTCTGCAATACACATCTGCAGTACCACACCTGTTCAATTATGATAAGGATGCCAATATATCTTTTATAGCTGTGATTCACTTTTCTTGCTTGTTGGTGATGATATGAGCTAGGATGCTAATAATGATATTATAGTTAATAGTTGAAAGGTCCTTATTGTTGTTGTGAACAATGAATCGAACCAAAGTTTACAATTTGTTTTGAGATTAGGTGATCTTTAAATTTAAGAGACAAAATACCAACTTTACTGCTTGCACACTGCACTTTCAAGAACAAACTCTTGAGGCTAGTCACATTCAATATATTAGTCAAACTCACTTATCAATCATGCAATTTTCTTGATGACATAAGGAGGTATGTATGTCAATGGTAAATTTCTCTTTAATGATCAAATATTCCTTCATACTCCAGATATTTTAACTATTCTATCATGATGATCTTCCACACAACTTAAATTTGTTTGATTGAAGTCTCAGCAACCAAACTTCACACAGTTTATGAATAATCCTAAGTAGAGGCCTTGGAGATATATAAGTGCTGACTTAAGAAAGGCATTCAATTATAGAGAAAAAGATATTGCTTCAATGCTCAATATAATGTTTCAAGAGTAAACAAAAATACTGATCCTTTAGCTTCTTCATTGACTCTTTTATGTTGGATGTACTCTTGCCATAATCCTTTGATCCTGAGGACCTGTTTCACGCTTCCCTTGCTAGCTGATCTCCCCCTGGAATGATATTTTCGTTTCTATTACCCCCCTGAAACTGTGCTTTCTCTTCATATCAGAGAGTAGCATCTACAGATACTACCCCTAGTCTATCTCTCAAATATTCAGATGGTTCTCTAGCAAGAGGTTTGGTAAATATATCTGATGTCTGTTCTTTTTTTGGTACATACTCCAGCTTTACTACCTTTTGAGCCACTTGTTCTCAGAGAAAATGATACTTGATTGGGATATGTTTAGTTTTTGAATGAAGAACATGATTCTTTGATATGCTTATAGCACTTCTATTATCACATTTGATTGAGATAGGTTCATCAATGCTTACCTTCATGTATTGGAGGGTTTGCTTCATCCACATGACTTGTGTACAACATGCTACTGCTGCTATGTATTCTGCTTCTGCTGTAGATAGAGAAATAGATGTTTGTTTCTTGCTTAGCCATGCCACCAGACTTTCTCGCAGATAGAATGCACCTCCACTTGTGCTTTTCCTGTCATCCACACAGTTGGCCCAATCTGCATCTGTGTATGCTGTCAAAGTGAGGCTTTTTCTTTTTGGATACCATAGCCAAAACTGTACTGTTCCTTGTAAATATCTGAATATTCTTTTGATTGATAGAAGATGATTTTACTTTGGTGCTGCTTGATATCTAGCCACAAGTCCTACTGCTAGCATGATGTCTGGTCTTGATGCTGTCAGGTACAATAGAATTCCTATCATGGATCTGTAGAGTCTTTGATCTATATCAACAGATCCATCATCAACACATAGCTTGCATCCCGTGATCATGGGAGTTGACACAGGTTTGCAGTCTTCCATTTTGAACTTTTTCAACATTTCTTTTAAGTATTTTTCCTGTGAGATAAATGTACCTGTGTGCTTTTGCTGAATTTGAAGTCCTAAATAGAAAATGAGCTCTCCAATCATAGACATCTCAAACTCTGATTTCATCTCCTCAGCAAACCCTTTTGCTATCTCATCTCTGTTGCTTCCAAACATAATGTCATAAACATATACTACAACAATTAGGAGTTCATTTTCATGGGCTTTTATGTATATATTTTTGTCTACTCCTCTCTTAAAGCCTTGTTTTTGCAAGTATTTATCCAGCCTTGAGTACCAAGCACGAGGAGCTTGTTTTAGTCCATATAGAGCCTTCTTTAGTCTGCATACATAGTCTTCTTTGTCTGTTAATGAGAAGCCTTCTGGTTGTTCCATGTAGACTTATTCTTCTAGATCTCCATTCAGAAATGCATATTTCACATCCATTTGATATAATTTGAAGTTTTGGTAGCAAGCAAAGGCCAGAAACATTCTGATGGCTTCCATTCTGGCTACAGGGGCAAATGTTTCATCGTAATCAAGTCCTTCAATTTGTGAATATCCTTTGCAGACCAGTCTGGATTTATTCCTCATTATACTCGTCTCGTTTATTCATTTTATTTTGAACACCCATTTTGTCAGTTTGATACTTTGAGTTCTGTAGTCCTCAGTTCCCTGTGTATTTATGCTCGAATCAATTTGGTCCATCTTTCATCTGCGCAGCATTCACCCAATACTTGTCCTTTAAGTAGCTTCTTCAAACTTCTTTGGCTCTATTTGTGATAAGATGGCTATGTATACCTCTTCTGTTTGTTCTGTTAGCTGCCTTCTTGTCTGGACCCCTGCTTTCTTGTCTCCTATGATTTGATCTTCAGGATGATTATTCTGAGTGTATCTTGAGGGGGCTTTCGAGCTCAACTCTGCATCTTCTGTTGTCTTTTTTGTTTCATCACCATTCTGGTTTTCTTCTTCATGGTTGTCTGATGGACTACAGCAATCTGTATCTCTTGTATTGTTTGGAATTTCTTCATCAAATCTCACATCAATACTTTCAACTATTTGTCGAAGAGTCTTGTTGTAGCACCTATACCCTTTAATTTTGGATGCATATCCTAGAAATATCCCTTCATCTACTCTTGCATCAAATTTCCCAATATTTTCATCATTATTCTTTATATAAAATTTGCTTCCAAAGATTCTAAAGTGCTTGATTGAAGCTGGTTTACCATGCCATAGTTCATAGGGAGTCTTGTCACTACTTGGCCTTAAATGGGCTTTGTTTAGAATATGCACAGTTGTGTGTACTGCTTGTGCCCAGAAGGTTTGAGGAATATTACTCTCTGGCATCATAGCTCTGGCAATTTGTTGTACAGATCTGTTTTGTCTCTCTGCTACTCCATTCTGCTGGTTTCCCTGCAATAGTAAATTGTTGCTTTATGCCATGTTCATTGCATAGGTCTACAAAGTCATAATCTGTGAATTCACCTCCTCTGTCTGATCTGATGCATTTTAGCTTGCATCCTATTTGGTTTTCTGCTAAAGCTTTGAATATTTTGAATTTTTCTAGAGCTTCCGATTTATTCTTGAGAAATGAAACCCATGTCATTATGGAGAAATCATCTATTATCATCATGAAGTAGGATTCTACACTTGGTGTTTTAGTTCTTGCAGGTCCACACAAGTCCATGTGCACAAGCTGTAGTGGTCTTCTTGTTGATAACTCATCTTTGGCCTTAAAGGATGTGCAGGTCTGTTTTCCCAATTGACATGATTTGCATATGGTATTAGAAGGCCTTTTGATTTCTGGCATGTCTCTGACAGCTTTCTTCTTGCTTAGTCTAATGATATGATCGAAGCTGAGATGTCCCAACCTTTTATGCCATAACCATGACTCCTCAAGTTTGCTAAGATGACATGCTTCATCTTCCTCTTTCACAATGTACACATTACTCGTTCAACAACACCTTTGAGCAGCCACTGTGTTTGATCCGACTTCATGGTCTTGTCAAAAAGAATCCTGCTGTACCTTTTATCACACATTTGATTCCGACACTACAAATTTGCTTTCTCAGCCCATCTACAAATAGTACATCTTGGCTTTCTTCTCATTATCTAGGCTGACTGAGCCTTTTCCTTTTATTTTTCCTGATTTATTGTTGCCAAAGGTAAAATTGCCAGATTTCTTTTCATCAAAAGTTATAAACTTGATTCTGTCTCCAGTCATGTGTTTTGAACAACCATTGTCCAAATACCACTGGCTTTTTAGGTCTTGAGCAGTTAGATCCAGGTCACATTTATTCACCTTCTTTTTCAACTGGAAGCATCCTTTTGTTTGGTATCTTTTGTGAGATGATGAACTACACCTTATGAGAGGACATTTGGAAGGCATATGTCCAATTTTATTACATACAAAGCATTTGATTATGATTTTTTCAGAATTATGAGTATGAGTAAAATTTCCTTGATTCATAAACCTCCTTGAGGTGTTGAGCATCAATCTTTGTCCATATTTTCTGTATTCAATGATTTTATGGCCAAATTCTTTACAATAAAAACAATAACCATAGAAACAATATGCATACCTGATGTGAGGTTGTCTTCTCCATTTGTTTTCTTTAGGCAGTCTCTTCACTGTTTGTATCTTTTGCTGGTTTGAATTACTCCTCCTTGTATGACAGTATGCAACAATGTGTCCCAGCTCGTGGCAGACATAACATGTAGCGTTTTTCATATGAGGGAATAATCTCCTTTGATAGCTTCCAAATTTGACATACTTAGGGGTATATGAATCTTTTTTTGTTGTCTGAGTATTTCTTTCATTCTTTGTTATTAGAGGATTCTTGTGGGTTCTGTCTCCCTCCTTACATGTTTCTTCTTTTTTAGGAATTATTTGAGTTGCTTCATCATCCTTCTTTGCTTTTACAAAAATAATCTCTCTGTTTTCCTTTTCTTTGCTTTTACTTGATTCTCCTTCATAGCCTATTCCAGTTTTTATCATAGGATATGTTTGAGCATCTAGAATTTCGTTCAACTTACCAGAGCTTGTTGTTTGAGAAGAATTTATAGCCACTTTCCTTTGAGCATTTTCTAATTTCTTTTTGAGACATACTACTTCTTCTTCCAACTTCTCTTGTTCCCGAGTTTTCTCCTTGATTTGCTTAAGTAACATGTCTTCTATCTTCTTGGATTCTTCAAGCTCTATCTTTAGCTGCATGAGGACTTCTGAATTTTGTTCTTCTCGTACATACTTGAGGATAATGTCCTTTTTTTTCTGCACTTCAGTTTGAGTCTATCAATCTCCTCCAGAGAACTTCTTAGCTCCCCCTCAAGGTCGAATTCACCTTCTTCTTCTTCATATTCTAGCAGGAGTCCTTCAAGTTCTTCTATGGCCATCAATAAAATTTTAGAGGTTCCTTATTCACTTGAGAGTTCATCTGAGTCTTCATATGCATTGCTGTCTTGTTGAGCATAAAAGGATTTTCTACTAAATTTCTTTCCTTTCTGCCAGTTCTTTGATGTATTTTTCCCTGATTCTTGAGCCTGATTCTTTACTTTCTTGTGAGGACACTTAGCAGCATAGTGTCCAACTCTTCCATAGTTAAATAATTTGAAAGGAAGTTTACCTTTGTATTTACCTAAGCCTCTATCCAGTTTCTTAACAAATTTAGCCTCTTCTTCATCAGAGGAAGAACATGTATCTCCCTTTTCTTCTTTCTTCTTTTCTATTTTAAAAGCTGCCTCCCTCGTACTTGGCTTCTTCTGTGGGAGTCTCATCTCATAGGCTGTTAGATTTCCAAGTAAATGGTTCATAGTCAAGGTCTCCTAATCAGCTATTTCTTCTATTGCAGACACCTTGGGATTAAACATGGATGGAAGAGATCTTAGAATATTTTGCACAATTATACTTTCTGGTATGGTTTGTCCAAGAGCTTTCATATTGTTAAAAAATTTTGCAACTCTTAAGAAGAAGCTGCCAACATCTTCATCATCATTCATTTTTAAATTTTCAAACTGGGCTCTATATACTTGAAGTTTGGCAGTCTTTACCTTTTTATTTCCCTCATGGATATTCTCTAGAGTGTCCCACATATCTTTGGCAGTCTTACTGTGCATTATTTTGATAAATTCAACCTCACAAAGTCCACTTAAGATTGCATTCATGGTCTTTGCATTTTCTACAAATTCTTGTTTAGCTTCTCTTTCTGGGTCAGTTGCCTTTGGGGCATATCCAAATTCTACAGCAGCCTATACCTCTATTCCTAGAGACATTATGTATGCTCTCATTCTGATTTTCCAGAAGGAATAATTAGGACCGGTGAAAAAAGGAGCTTTATTGGTTGAATTTCCTTCTTGACTAGCCATCCTGAGGACCTAGGATCTCCTTTCAGTGGTTAACTGGTACAAAGGAACCTGCTCTAATACCAATTGTTGAATCTTTGGTTAAACTGAGAGGGGGGTGGGGGGGGTGAATCAGTTTAACACATGCATCAGCAATTTAAATTTTCATCAAACTTATTTAAAGCTTAATATGTGAACAGTCTTAAAATGTTGCAGCAAGTATTAAATTAATGTGACATCAACCTTATTGTGAGAGAAACAAACAATTAAATAGATTTAGTGGATCATATCAACATATAAGCAACACACATAGAGACAACAGATGTAAGTGGAAACCCATAAAGGGAGAAAACCACATCTTATTATTGTTGTGATGCAAAGGCAAGCTCCAACTCCCTCTCACCACTATTTTTCTGCAGGCACCAACCTACAGGAGGCTCCAACCTCAGTCAGCTACAACTGACAGTTATCAAGCTTCAACTTGATAGGGAAGCTCCAACTTCCTCAATTTATCAAAAGAAATGTTTGCTGATTTACCTCAGATATCAGCTCTGTTCTGTAGCATCTCTTTCTGCTCCTCTCTTCCTTATCTTCTCTGCCTCAATCTTCTATACTCTGCATTCTCTATCCTTACTCTCTCTAACCTCTCTATGCATATCAAGTTGATATTATATATAGAGTTCATCACATGATTGTTTGTATTCCACAAGGAATTTGGAGTGAACAACCATGACTCTTTGGCTTCTGCCTTCTCATTCCTTTGTCCAACTCATTTAAAAAATATAACAATATGTACAAATTTCAATGTTACAATGGGATTTTTCTTTTCCTTCGGATACTTGCCTTTGCATCACTAACAATATAAAACAATTAAACATTTACATTTTCAAATTCAAAATATAAACTTCACTCAGCCCTTGGCTTGCTGGTTTTGTCCTTTCTTTAGCAGTCATACAAATGTCCTGCATACTTTGCTCACTGTCTTCTGCATATTCTCCAGTTTTCCGTGCTTGTACACCTGTCAAATTCATTCCTGTGCATATTCCACCTGTTCACTACACTTTTGAATCCCTTTGCTGCACATCTCTTCAACTCTGCAATCTCTGTTTACCTCTATCAGGTCCATATTCTCCAAGTTCATTGTAGTTGTGTATCTGCTGCATATATACCTGTTTTACAATTTTAGTTCCCCAATACCTCTCAAACTCTCATTATATAAAAATTGCAGCTTCTTCTAATTTTCTGTTGGCAAATTAAATCAATGTATGCAAAGGCTTTTCTTTTCACATCTGATGGTTATCAAAACCACATTCACCAGATTTCAAATCTGATTCAATGTAACTCACATTTTGGCAAATATAAAATTATGCGGAAGCTTTCTAGAGGTAAAGGTTATAGAACCATATATATTGGGACCCACATTTTCCAAATTTATATATATATCTCTCAATTAATATGGTCCTTGGCAATTTTCAAATAAGGCGCTCGTATCTATATTTCCTCTTAATAAAAACTTTAACTAATGGTTAAGACCCCTTTTGAATTATTACACTACGGCAATGAACCGTCGCTTCACACCTTTTTGAACAATATGTAAGTCTTAACCTTAAGACTATAAAACTCATGTATCTTCCGACTTAAGCTATTAATACTCTAACAAATGGTTCGATGCCTTTAAACCAACGCGCAAGCACTTATAACATTACAACCATGGGTGTATAACGTGAACCTCCTTTGGCACTAGGACGTTTTATATTGTATTGCGTTTCATGGGCCCACACATCCACTACATTAAATAGCTATTCAATAATATTTACACCACCGGGCATACCTTATGTTATCCTCCCTGCCATTCAATTTAAATCCAAGGTGAAAACATGTATCAATGTTCTCTAGTCAGCAGTTATAAACATCAAATAGACCTTGGGCGTTATATTAAGAACCTAGTAGCCCTTACGTTTGTTGGGTCCCATATTCTTTATATTCAAAATTTTTCATGCGCCACTCTTGTGATATTTCACATTGACGATCATGTTTAACATGCATTGCATCCCAATGCATATCAACAACCCTTTGCGCAAAGTCTTCACGACATGAAATATGCCAGCGCTCATATAAATTATCACTTGGCCCCACTAATTAGTGCATCTCTTCAATCGACAGTTAATAATATATCATGCTCCCCTATGACAAATCAACAGTGGTTGCGCAGTTGAATCGCATGGGTCTTAAACCTCAAACACTACGCAATGAACTGGGGCCCAGCCGCTTATCGCGTCGTCCCTTGAGTTATCTTCAGTGCTATTTTGAGTGCGATTGTCATTTGATGAACCCTCCTCCAGATCGGACATCGCATGGCTATATCGCATTCATTCCATTGCCAATAGTTATCACGTGATGAGGGAGCGATGAGAGCGGTTTCTCCAACCCACTTAAGATCACGTGTCAGGTCCTAGAATATATCGCGTTGATTTGGAGTGGTTTCACTTCCGTAAAAAGGCGGTGCGATATGGGTGGGTTTGGTTTCGCAAACCCACTGTCACTGTTCACAACGCTCGTGGTTCCTCTCCTTTTACCTCAGGGTTCTATCACGCTTTTATATATATGAAATTTGCCTTTTATGTGCAATTCCTCAACACTGTTTCTTGGTCCATATTGCAATTACCAACGAATCATCTCTACAAACCTAGACAACTGTTACATGGAGAATGATAACTCCTCAATGCACCATGCCTTTCCATCGATTCTGTTCTCACTTTCTTATTCAAACTGCGCTCATAATCTGTTATGCCATAACACTTCATCGACCTCCATTTCGCAATACTCATAAAGGCTTATATTAATATCACTTTCCACGCAGAGACTAGGATTTCGACTTCCTCCACAATATAGTAGCTCAGGAACTTAAGGGAATTGTTGAATCGAGTCTTAACTGTGATTATAAAATCTGACCTCCGCCTCTTTTACAAGGTATTACAACTATTTTCTTTTGATTACAAGTTCCATCGTAATCATCTCCTCTTTGAGAATTCTGCTGCAGCTTTGGGTAAATGGTGGTTCAAACTTTTTGATGCTTCGGCCTTTGACTAATTATTGTCCTTTTGCTTTTCATTTCCGACTAATTCTTCTCCTTTTGTTACCTATCGCTAGCTCTCTGCTGCCTCTGCTCGTCTTCTGCCTTGGCTGTTTATCTGTGCTTCCTGCTTCCTTTGTGCTCCTTTAACTTTCACATCACGACAACATTCCAGAGACCATTTTTGAAAGTTTTCCAATCAAAGGAAAGTATTTACATAAAGCTATTTATGAGAAGGAAATGTTAGCAATACTACATGCACTAAAGAAATGACGATCTTACCTAATGGGAAGACACTTCAATGTAAAAAATGATCATGATAGTCTTAAACACTTTTTGGAACAAAGACTATCTTCAGAAGAGCAGCAAAAATGGGTCACAAAGATGTTGGGTTATGACTTTGAAATAATCAAAAAGGAAGCAGCTTTGTTGCAGAGTGCAACATGCACTCTCAAGAAAGAATGAAGAGTTGGAAGCATTGCTTTGTGCCATTTCTATTATCCAACAAGATTGGATAACTGAAGCAAGAGATGAATGGAAGAAGTACAAAGAAGTGTGGACACTCGTTTAAAAGTTGCAGCAAGATCCTACTAAATCTGATACATTTAGTTGGAAAAATGATTCCTTACAGTACAAAGATCGCTTATATCTTTGTAAGAATTCCCAACTAAACAAAAGATTCTTTTGGAATTTCACACTTTTCCTTTAGGAGGACACTCAAGATTTTTAAAAACTTACCACAGGGTGAAGAAAGAATTTTTTGGGGGGCTTTAAATCTAATATTCAAAATTTTGTGGCAGAATGTTTGGTTTGCTAGCAGAATAAAGTTGAGACAATTAAGACCCCAGGTCTTCTACAACCTTTATTCATTCCAAGTCAACTTTGGGAGGAGATTTCAATGGATTTATCATAGGTTTACCTAAGTCCGAAGGAAAGAGTGTCATCATGGTGGTAGTTGATAGACTTACCAAGTAGGCACACTTTTGTGCATTATCTCATCCATTTAAATCAAGTACAGTTGCTACTACATTTATGGAAACAATTCAAAAACTACATGGAAACCCAAACATTATGGTAAGCGATAGAGATCCCATTTTTACAAGAAATTTTTGGACGGAGTTATTTTCTTGTTTGGGTACTCAACTAGCTCATAGCTCATATTATCATCCTCAATATGATGGTCAAACTGAGATAGTAAATAAATGTTTGAAGATATCTTTTTTGTTTTTTATCTCGATAAAAAAACATAATGGGTCATGGTTTCTCGTTGAATGGTGGTATAACACTTCCTTCCATACTGCAGCAAAAATGACCCCATTTATGGCACTTTATGGATATCATCCACCGTCCATCACATCATATTTAAGAAAAAATTCGAAGGTTCAAGCAGTGGAAGATCACATCGAGCATCAACAAGAAGTTCTCCAACTCTTAAAAGATAACCTGAATTTGAGAAGTTTTGATGTAGGAGACTGGGTATTTTTATGGCTACAACCATACAAAAAAATGTCCCTCAAGTAAGCTAAGAAGGATAATAAACTATCACCAAAGTACTATGGTCCTTACAAGGTGTTGCAAAATATTGGTACTATGGCATACAAATTGGAGCTTCCTGCTTCTTCACGAGTGCATCTAGTTTTCCATGTTTCATGCTCAAAGAAGGTTATAGGTGAAAATCTTCCAGTTCAAACAATATTGCCAGAACTTGACGAGGAAGGAAAAATCATATTGGAACCTGAAGTAGTCACGGAAACAAAGTGGCAGTTTCCCCCTCGAAGTGGCTTATTTCTAAGGCATTGATATCTCTTTTCTTCTATTTTTGGAGTTGGTTTCACAACACAACCCTTTTTTCTAATCCCTCTTGTAAATATTTCCATGAATTGTAATTCATGTAAATAATATGGAACTGTAATGGTATTATTTGGTTAAATCACATCCTTAGTTTTTGTGGGTTACCCTCAACCATTAAAATTCAAAGGTGGTTCACAATTTGCATGAATTTCAAGTAGTTTCTGATTTGCAATCAACCATTAATCACACCGAATGACTTTTATTTAGTTTTTGTTGCATATAAATTTTTAAATACATGGTATTACTTTCACTGCTTATTTTATCTTGGTTCTATTATTTCATTCTCCATTTTTTTCCCTTGAATCACATTTCATAATGCATACAATATGGAGTAGGTAATATGAGAAGTGAGACAAAGAATTACCTATATTTGCATGAATTTGTTCAAGTGGATAATATTGTTGTTCTCTCAATATCTATATTATTTTCCTCATCCTTTCTCTAGATATTTCTTGCACTTCCTCTGTATTTGTCACTTTCTCTCCTTTTCGAGATCGAATTCTCCACTTTCCCATGTTTATTGTTAATCTTTGTTTAGTTTCTGCGTTGTGTTATTTTTCCATGACCAAATGTTTTGTGTTATTTTTCCATGAATGAATTTTCGTTCCGTGTTTTATTTTTATTTTTTTGGGTGGTACCAAGAGCTCGATCAAGCTCCTATGTCCATAACATTCCTAATCAATACCATGAATGTTTGGTGGTTGGGTTGGTGCGGAGTTATGATTCAAAGGGCTCGATCGAGCTATAGATTAAATGAGCCCTTGTTTAACTATTTGAAGAACTTGATTGAGGTTTTGTTAAGCCCTCGATTGAACTATTTGAACTTTTACCTTCAGTGCTCAATTGAGCTATTGAGGGCCTAAAAAAAATTTTTTTAGCTCCCCTTCTACAGATTTATCTTTAATGGCACAACATGACATATTTAATGAAAAATTTGTCCTTAGGTGGAAGACTTGATCATATTGGATCCATGAAGGAATCCTCTATCCAATGGCATACTAGTTGAAATTTTCGAATTCATATGATATTTTTCATCTAACTTATTTTAAATATTATGCTTGAAATTTTCTTGGACAGTTTCAAAGGGGTTGAATGAAAACTCAATAACATAAAATATACAAAACGAAAAAAAAAATCAAAAAATTCCACCATCTTCATTTATGAGTCCTCTTCAAAAGGGTACTCTTGGTTTTTGAATTTATTTAAATATTATAAACAAATTGTACATGAATGCATGTGTCTGAAATATGAAATTCAAATATTTAAAAAATATAATTTTGCAAAAAAAATTAAAGTTTCAATATGCAAAACTTAGTTCTCTTTGTGTATATAGAAACAAATTATACATGAATGCATGTCTCTGAAAAATGAAATTCAAATATTAATTCCCCAACTTCAAAAAGTTATAAATAATATAATTTTGCAAAAATTAATAATGTTTCAATATGCAAAACTTAGTTCTCTCTGTGTATATCATGCTCATATTTAAAAATTATACATTTTACACTTAGTTATTTCACATGAGCACACACATACCTATTAATATGTGGACAAATTGCAAAGAAAAGCATTTAATTTAATCGAAAATTGACATATTATACGAAACTAAATTTCTTTGCAAAAAATATCATTACCAAAACAACATAATTCTCCACAAATTTTCATTTTACTCTAAATATTGAGGTCTTCAATTCGATAAAAAAGTAAAATTTTGAAATTTTATCCCCACATTTGGCCCAAAAATGTAAACCATCTTCACATTTCACCTAGTTATATGTTAAAAAACTATTTAATTTATATGTTACGGGAAACTTCTCCAATGAGATTGAACCACTTAGCCTAGAAGTTTTAATTTTAAATTTGGTAGTTTTCATAACCTCTCGAAGTTGCACATGTGCATGAAATTATCTCCAACACATTCTAGGAGGTGGGTAGTCACCCATTAGATGTACCCATCACCCATCATGCCCAATACATCCAACTTAATGTCTAATAGTTAAGGAGATTTTCGTTGTTTGAAATCCCAAATCATTATCATTGTGTGCCTTGTTTGTAAATTATGTTGTTATTAGCTAGTTCCATATTTCTAGTGTTTTGAGTTTTGTTCAATAGATTTTTATTGTTTATTTATTTTGAATGGCTTATGGTTGTAGTGTTATATAAATGCTATTTGATTTTTGTAATAAATTAAACCACTTTTCTTTTGGGATTTTACCCTATTTCTTGTAATTAATAGAGTTTTTGGGTTAATTCACCTCTTTGCTAGTGTTTGTTAGTGGAAAAGGTAAAAAAATTACATCATTTTCTATAAGATAATCAATTTAAGGTTGTTATTTCATTAGTAAGTTCCTTATTTAACTATAACAATCTACAGTGGCAAAAAACTAGATCAAATTCCTTGGAGTGGGTCCTTTGACCCAAATCTGCATTAGCACTTTCTCTCCATGTTCTCCTTGATTATATTTTGAACTAAAGTGGAAGCCTCATTATGACAAGATGTTTTATCATATTTGGTTAGTAGCCCAAAACTTCTTCCTAAATCTCATTAAACATTATTTTAGGTCAATTTTTTATACTTTTTCGTGGCATTTCTAAGTATTTAGTATTCAATTTATCCTTAATTTTTTCATTGGAATATTATCTTCCATTACTCGTATTCCTCGAAATAATATCCGCATACTTATAACATGCTAAGGTTTGTAGGAACAATTAGATAATTCTTAGCATCTTTCTAGCTAGGGCATTAGGTATCCTTAGAATCCAATTTTTTGTAGGCTTAGCCTTTCAAGCTTCACTTATGACCCCTCATTAAGAATCTTCAGTTGATGAAACAAACTCATATCAAGTACCCTTGCATCCAGAACTTGGTGCTACGATAGGAGGTCCTCCCTAACATAACTCAAGACTCCATCTTCGACCTAGACACTGATATTATTCCATAGAGTCTTCACTAGGGGAGCAATACCATACCATGTGGGTTCATGATGGGGATATATAATGGGGAAAAAATGACATAATATATTAGCGGATGTATAGGGGGTAAAGGGTTTTTATATTGGCAGGTATAAAAAATGGGACTCAAAGATAATGAAAAAATGTAAAGGGGTATAAAAAATGTTAATGAAAAAATGGATACCTACAATATCTAGATAATGTTGGCATTTTTTAAATTGGGAACATATATTTGTTTTATATTGGTATGGGATTAAATAATGTGATTTTTAGAGTTATTTTCCAATACATAGTCAAATTAAGGGTATTGTTTAATATGCCACGAACACACGTGATATGTTAAAGGTTCATTGAGTGAAGCCCCCGTGTATTATTCTACCCAAATATGGAGGTCATGTGAACATAAAGGCCTTGGATCCCTTGATCTATATCCTTATATCTGAGTGCTAGAGTTTCCCCTAATCTCAAATTGGCTTAGAAATTTCTCTTGGATAATGACCACTTGGAAGGAATTGCTCAAGATTGGTGGCAATATCAACACACATAAGAAATGATATATATTGACTTAATGAAGAGGCCACCTCAAAATTTGTTGAAACGAGTATTAATAGTGGGGAAGCATTATGTGATTCCTTCCATCAATATTATTACACTCTAGACTACTTCACTGGTTTTTGGTTTAGATAGTACAACACCACCAACCCCCCGGGAAAACAATGCAACAATACATCAAGGTTTTCACTTGAATTCACATTTAGCTCTAGATTATATATATAGATGAGGCATTGTTAATGGAGACTCATGGAGACTTCCTCCCACTAACACTGCATTGTCCCTCAATAACTCTCCACTACCTCCATACCAGCGCTATTGATTTGGTCAAGCTTGACCCCATCCACATGCTTCAAAATCTATTCACACCTAAGAGTGCTTTATCCAGCTAATAATATGATCCAAATTCACATTAGAAGTGGTTTTATTCCTACCGAGGATATTTATGGGTCTCCCTACCCTCTTATTCATCTATCTAAATGACAAAAGAAAAAATTAATATTCCAACTAGATGAAAGCTAATTAGGAATATTACAGTCCTCCCCTCCAAAATTTTGCTTGTCCTCTAGAAAATGCAAGGATGAATGCTGCAAAATCTCTTCTCCTTCCCTGGTGGCATCCACATCTGATAAGATCCTCCACTGAATCAAATGTTCTCCAATCAATCTGCGCCTTAGCTTCCCCTCCCAAGTGTCCAAGTTAGCGTTTGATGATAAAACCAAATGGCTCGCATCATAAGGAAGTATAAGATCCATGGTGGAAACTATATGTTGTCTAATGTCCTCATTGAATCATGGTACATGAAAAATGTTGGATGTCTTACTCCCAATGAGCAGCTCTAACCCAAGTGTTATTCCTCCAACCATTCCAACAACACTGATTAAAAAATCAACAACATATGGAATCAAAATTAGAGATACACTGACTGCCATATGAAATACCAAAGGGTGATAATAGTCCCTCAAATGGAACTAACACAGTTTTGCTCCTTGCTTCCCTAGAACAAAATGTGGTAAGTAGCTTCCCAGCCACTTTCTTGTTGCCCCTGTTTTCTCATCTGCGTGGGGGTAGTAACTGATGTTTTGTGTCAACTGAGTGCACCCAAAATAAGATATCATCTTCCCAAAGCCTTCTAGGAATTGTCCATCCCCATCACTGATAGTGGCTCCAAGAAGACCATGAAGTCTAAACTTGAGGCTTGCCCTCTTGTGGAGAAATGCACTGTAAATAAATGGCAAAGGAATGAAAATACTTTGTTAGTTGATCAATAAGTATAAATACACAACCCTTACCATGTACTGTTGGAAAGCTGGTGATGAGGTCCATAGATGAGATCTCCCATCTCTCTATAAAAAAGGTAAGTGGTTGTAACAGCCTTGCATGGTGGTTGTTTTCCTCTTCATTATTCAAGAAAACCATACATTTCCTGATATGTTGGAGCACATCATCCTTGAGACCCTCCCATGAGAATCTCTCCCCAATGGCCTGATAGGTCCCAATGAAATCTTGGTGACCAAAAAAGAGTGAATCATGTGCTGCATGTAGAATCTTCTTATTGAGCTTAAAATCTCTAGTTAAGAAGATATGATCTTGGTAATAGATGACTCCATCCATTACTCTATACCTCTCATCCATCACCTACCCATCAAGCACTTCACATGTGAAGTGATTCTTTGAATACTCCACCAATAGTTGGGACTCCTAATCTAGATCCATCCTCAACCATGACATCACTACTAGCCTTTGTGATAAGGCACCTATCGCATCATTACTCCCCTCTTTGACATGCTCAATGCCAAAGCCACATGCTGGAATATTGATATCCCACTCTTGTTGCCTCCCTTGCAGCTGCTTCTGCTCAAGTAAGGGTTGAAGTTTATGGAGGTTATTCTTCACTTGGAAGCTATTTCCCATCCAAAACTTCCTAATTTTGGCCAATATATGCATAAATGCCAACAACCCCTTTCCATATATGGAAGAATCCTTCCTATGGGGAAGTATCTTCTGATTCTCAAAGGATATGGAGTAGCCCCTTTGCACCATGATTAGTGCCATCATCCACTCTTGAAACACCTCCTCCCAGCACAAGAGGCTTGGTGAGAGTAGGTAATACTGATACTGAGAAACTACCCATATGCTCCTTCAGCCAACCAAAGACTCTAGAAATTGTGCTAGACTCATCCAAAGCTCCCTTATTAGCCAGATCTATGAATGATGCTACCTTTTGTGACAAATATTTAGCCAACTCCCAGTTCGAGGATCTCCCTGGTGGAATGCCTCCAAATAATATAACATCATGGTTCAGAGTCAACTGCATATCTGAGGGGACTGATGTGTCCTTGCTCTCACTACTCAAATCAGGCTCCATATTATGTGCAGAGGATACCCGAGGTGGATAAGTGTGCATGTCCCTAACCATATGATGCTCACCACTCTTCTTATCTACCCATTCCATATGCAAAGTCTCCCAATCTGTGGTGACTTTCGCCAATGTAATCAACCACTCCACAGCCAATATCACATTGGTGTCAGGAATGTCGACCACAAAGAAGTGATAAGTTAAAGTGTATTTCCCCAAGGTTACAGATAATACCGGGACATATTTCATACACTAAATGGTCTTATCTCCTGGAACCAAAACTGAGAATCCCTCAAAATCCACAGTGGGTATTGCTCTCCTTTGTACTAACTGAGAATTAATAAAGTTGTGGGTATCCCCACTGTCAATCAACACTAATACTCTCTGATCCTTAATTTTACCTTGGACTCTCAAAGTCAAATACTTGGGTACTCCCCACAAAGATGCAAGCGCCCCTCCAACTGGAGAAAATGACCCATTCCCACCTCCTGGTGGTGGTGGATCCTACCCTGCTATCACAATGTTGTTATCTCCTTCTGGCTTCTCTTCTTCATCCTCCTTGGTATCAGAGAATACCTCTATATAGTGTGCCTTCCCTGTATCACACCGATACCCCAGTGCCCATGGTTCTTGCATGTGAAGCAAAGCTTCCTCCTCCTCAAGTCTCTTTGGACATCATCACTAAGAGGCCCTTTGTTCGGGTTCTCCTTGGGAGGAATAACCTTCACATATTTCCCCTTTGAATGAAAGGTGGGCCTTGGTTGAAATGGAGCTCTTTCTCTTGGCAAAGCATCCTATAAATATCTAGCCCTCTCAATAGCATCTTGGAGTGTAGTTAGCTTAGTGGATTTTACCAACCCATGCAGAGGCTCTGCTAGCCCATCGATGAACATATAGACCCTCCTAGCTTTAAATAAATATGGAACCATGACAAAAGTTTTATAAATTTAGAGATATAGGTCTCTGGATTACCTGACTGCTTGAGCTTGGCTAGCTCAAAAAAAGGTGCCTCTAGGTCTCTTCGATCAAATCTCTCCAATAACCTACTGGGTGAAATCTGAATATGTAGTCACATTGGCATGCCCCAATGTAGAAAGACCATGAAACCACCAATCATGTGCCTCACCTTCAAGGTGAAGCACTGCTATTTTGATGGCCTCAATCTATGACACTTTTTTCAACTGAAAATAGATGTCTAGTTTCTCCACCCAAGACTTGGTTGTGAAGTTGGATGACCCACCGAAAGCAGGCATAAAAAATCTACCCATAGTATGTTGTAGATCATTTTTTTGCATGTACCCTCCACTTCTATTATTATTCTGGGGTCTCCTGTTGTCCTTGATATGAAAAAACTCTTGAAAGTTAAGGTTATCTTTGAATCTCTGAGTTGAGACTCATACTCTAGAAAATAATCTTCAAGAGTCTCTTGTTCTTGGGGTCCTCCACCTCCATTTCCCACTGCTAGGAATGTAGGCATAATGGAGCATTGGGAAACTTGCTACCTCACTGGTTTTTTAGACCAGTGACATGAAATGATGTAGATTTATCCATGTAGAAACCTTATAGGGGATTCTTTATGTCCCTCGATCCTCATCTCCTTCATTTCTCGGGCAATATCATACATGGTTTGGAAAAGAAGCTTGGGAAACTCCTTTTCATCCATCTCTCCTGATATTGGGTTTTACCTTTTTCCTCCCTCTTTGCTTTTTGTATAATCATATCTCTGGTTTCTATTAAGATACCTCTTCTCCCTTTCCGTGAGAGGTTCTTCTTATTCTGGTGACATAACTGGTGTACTACATAGTTTGAGACAAGATTATGCTCTGGTACCATTGTAATATTCCAAATTAGGAAAAACAGGAATATAGCATATAAAACTATAAAATGTAGAAAAATAACAATACATAAATAGGAGAAGATCATAGATCCATTTATTTCGTATTATAGTAGAAAAATGAGTACAAGATCTTGAGGAAAAAGACACTCAAGCTAGGCAAAACAAGCCTCAAATGACCCAGTACATGAAATATGGAATTCTGTTGCTACATAAAATGTCGGAGAACATATGACTGCATAGTCCTATGGAGGATAAATACAATATGAAACTAAATATACAAATAACTGCTAATATAATGCTTAGAAAATGTTGAGATCAAAGATCTAGGTTTTCTAGCACCTTTCCAAGACAACCCAGAAGGGGTTTTTGAAAATATACAAAATGAAAGTTGTAGCCCTAGGGATGAATAATGCACTGCAACTATATAACTGATAGGAGCTGGCTGATATGATATAAAAATGTCTTATACTCCTCCAATAGATCTTCTGGATGAAGGGTTTCTCCCCTCACTAGAAAACCATCTCACAAACTTGGGCACTAAGCCCTCCACTGCAACTGCCATGCAAAATAATGTAGTTTTTGATGGAGACTGTGCTTCTGAAGATGGATGAAGCTTGGACTAGTTTTTTATTGTGGAAATGAATCTCAAGGAACCTCCCAATAGTTATCCTAGATGAAGGACTGCACCCCTCCTTGGAAAATAGGCTCACCAACTTGGGTACTGGACCCTGCACTACAACTACCCTACAAAATAACGTAATTCCTGAAGGAGACCGCACTAATGATGAAGGGGGAATCTTGGTATGATTCCAGATAGTGGAATGAAGCTCAAAGGAACCTCTCCTGAGTGGGCACTTGAAGTCCCCCGAGGATGAGGGTGGGATTTCCGCACAGAATCACCCTTGTGCTAAACAACACAACAGACTTCGCTAAATAGCTGAAGCATGCAAAAAGTCATAAAAGACCAAACATAAAAAATAATCAGAATGCCCTCTATGGCTTCCATCCTCTTCCTTATATGCTTTATGAACCTCCTCACCCTTGGCCCCACAAATTAAATATGATACTATCATGGAGAATCCCTCCCACTAACACTGCGTTGTCCCTCAATAACTCTCCACTACCTCCATACCAGCATTGTTGATTTGGTCAAACTTGACCCCATCCACATGTTTGAACCTCTATTCACACCTAAGAGTTCTTTATCCAACTGATAAGATGATCCACATTCACATTAGAAGTGGTTTTATTCATACTAAGGAGATTTATGGGTCTCCCTACCCTCTTATTCATCTATCTAAATGACAAAAGCAAAAATTAATATTCCAACTAGCTGAAAGCGAACTAGGAATACTACATTATTATTTTTTAAGTTTGATGTTTCCTTGTTTGAATGTAGTTCTGTTGTTAAGTTTGAGGTTGCTTTGTTTGCATGTAGTTATATTGTTAATTTTTAGGTAGCCTTGTTTGAATGTTGTTCCCTTAAACACGCCTTCCAACATGCTCATATTTTGAATGTAAAATTCAATGAAACCATAATTTCCAACCCTCTTGAAACTCCAGCTCTCCTACTAGAACATATCCTTGCACAAATCCCAATATTTCTAGGATTTATACTCATTCCTTGTGAAACCTTTAATTTTATAGCAACTCTACTTGTAGGCTCTACTAGTGGTGTCAGAGCCATTAAACACACTCCCACTCTACAATGGAATATTATTCTCTCAAATGTCAATCAACATCTTGTAAAATATATATTAACCAACTGTACTCTATATTTGAAGACCCAACCATACATAACTCTCTTCTAGTGGTCCTTTAAATCATATATTACCTAAAACTATCAGTGTTTACTTTTTTTCCATTTCCTAATCCTTATCAACACCATTCCTTCTCATAAATTCCACTTTGCTCATATTTTCCAAGTTAAATATTAGAAAAACAATATGATACTTGACAATGACAACCAAAATAAGTTCATCTCCTATGAATTTTTGGAATGGAATTAATGTCCCACAACCACTCTTCCCTTCCCATATAACCTTGGGTGGGTACAACAACATGGAATTTTCTTTCTCATTGACCAACACTATGAAATGGATTTTTATTTCTCCTTTCAAAGAGATCACTGATTATGATGTCATCCCTCAAATTTCTCTAACCTCATCCTAAAAAATATTCCCCACTAAAAACAACACAAGGCTCTTTAAGATACTCATTTAAATACCTACTCTCTTTTTGAAGAAAAGTTGTTATATAAACTCAATATAATCCTCCTCATCTTGGCGTAGTTCAATAACTCATCCTTCATAAATGTCTTTATCCATGTTTTTCATAGCTAGATCCCCACACCCTTAGGGTTACTATAGCCTCTTTCTCTTCATCATCATCACACCTTGTCCTCCAAACCCCTTATTTCTATCCCGTAGTGCCTCTCCCTATTCTTTCAATCCCTCCATCTCATTTCCACCTCATATACTATATCATACTCCTCTAAATCAAAACCATATTTTCAAGTTCTTCTTTACATTTTCCTCTAACGTCTCCACTCCCTTACCCCACTAATCTCGCGTAGCATCAAACAAATTAATGAAACACCTCTATAGAATGATCAAACAACACATATGAACTATTAACACTCACACTAAATTTAGATAGAAAGTTAATTTTCTCACATTGATTGATCTCTCTATCTCCCCATCTTTGGATGGGACAATCAACGTACAACTTCTACGATGAATGTTTTACAACATGAGCATTTTTTTCTTTAATCAAACCAAAAAAAAGTTTCGTATATAGAAAGAATTCATATTCTCTCTACCATGGATTCCCTTTCTAATGGGAACAATCTATAAAGAGACTTCTATTAGGGTAACTTAACCCCTTATTCTCCACTTGGTGCACTCTTTAGCTATTTTTCCTAAAGCTCAATTATTCTATCATGGAGTCATCCAACCACATGAATAAATTAGGGTGACCATATCTACCTAAACACTCTTCTTACCATTGCATACTTTAAAGAAATAACATTATATATGAGTAGAGAACACTTGTTATTGATCACTCATGATTATAACAAGACTCTCTTCATTTACATATGAATTTTTCACATGAATTTTAATTTATACTAGAACACTAAGACCACTTACATTCAAAGAAAATTTTTCATTGGGTAATTCTTTACCCCTCCGTGCTCTTACTAATACTACCCTATGAAAACCTTTTTTGAAAAATGGGCCAAACTTGGGCATTTCTCAAGGATTCTTGTTAAAGCATTGATACAACCACTTGGGTTTAGAACTTACATGTTGACACTTCACATTTTTGTGTAGGTCAAAAAATATTGAACAAGAAAATTTTACTATATTAGGACCATTATAATTATGGTCACTGTGTCAATTACTCATCACAACCTTCATTTTTCTTCTAAAGTTGTAGGGTACAACCATTTTCTATCACATTTTTAACATTGTCATGCTTGATTTCTCTAGCAAGCACATTGTTTTCTTTTATTTGTTTGTTTGGATTCACTTATTGACGAGTCACCTAGTAGGTTCTCTTGATTTAGCAGATTGGTAGACCAAATGCACAGGGTAACATGAAACCCGTCTTTGGAGTCCTAGGACCTAGCCTTCCTGGACTAAGAGAGGGCTCTCTCTATTGTATGCAAAGGATGTGAACTTTTTGCTATTAAGGTTTGATTTTAGTCTAGTTGTTAAGTGTAGGTTTTGTTGTTTGTTTTGGTTGGGTGAGATGAAATAGGTAGAATAGGTGGAGTGATAAATCATCAAATCATTGGGCTATGGAGTCTATATAAGTCATGGATATCTCAACAAAGAGTCAGAGTGCATTATAGGGCAAATCTAGTGTGGTCAATGGATCCTTAAAGTTATGTGTGAAGTGAAATGGACATTAAATTGGGGAAACAAGTTAGGGAAAAGGGTAGTCAAGAATCATTTGTCAAATACTCATAAAAAATAAGGTCTCAAATATGAGAAGAAAAATATACTAATCATGAGATAGGGAAAACCATTTACTTAATGACAATACTTAAACAAATAGATATCCAAGATAAACAATTCAGTGAAACAAAGAAAGCAAGAAGGTTTATCTAACTTTAGTAATTTCACCTTTAGAATTTGAAAACATATAAGATAACACAATAAATTTAATCAATCAAATAGGGAACTCCTAAACATTGTTGATCAAGCTACAAAGAAATCTAAGGCAAAATGATAGGCATGGACAAAGGGCAAGATCAGAACAAGACCTCCTTGACTTAACCTAACAAGTAATACTTCAAATAGAGATTTCAAAAATAGAGTTTAGATAGCATCAAATAAGCATGGCTTGCCATAAAACATATTTGGAAAATAGCATATTAATCCATTGATGAAATAAAAAAGAATAAGGAGACCTAAGGAGCAGCTAAGAATTCATTAAACACACCTAGCAGAGGAAAACATCAAGACAATAGAAGGCAGGAAGGACTAAGGTGCCTCAAAAAACATTTCTTAGCCTATACTTTTCAGCTCTGCTACATATAGAAGGATGAAACATAATGATAAATAAGAAAACATGAAAAAATTAGAGACACATCACCATTAACCAAGCTCAGGGATCCTGCAAGCAAGCTTCATCATCATCAATCAAAGCAAATCATCCATAATCTCCATAACACCAAATTGCTCTTCAACCTCAAAAAACCATGTATTGCTCTCAAAGCTCATCAAATGAAAAAAATTTCAATGAAGCCCTCATGCTTTATTTAACTCAGCAAAGGAGGGAAAAAACCGTAGATAAGGTTGGAAAATGTCAAAATCACTCATAAATGTCATAAAAGCCCAAGAGACCATGCAAGGCCCAAGGCACAAAATATCCCATGAAATAAATGGAAAGATAACTTCTAGCACCTAATTCTAGAGTGATTTTCCTTAAAAAACACGAAAATATGATTTTACAATAAATGAGTGTGTTTTGTTGAGTTTTGGCCAAAAACACACTAAACAGTCCATTTGTGCAGCGCCACCTCAGGCATAAAATAGACACTTTTGCAACCAAGTCTTGGACCCCTTCCCAATGTCGTATTTGGATCTGTGATGGCTCATTGGAAAGCCTGATGAGTCTACTTTCTGGAAATTCTTGTGGTTTCCTAATCCAGCTCTTGTAGCCTACTAAAAATGGGAAAATCCCAAGGTTTCCATTAGCGCATCTCTAGTTCTGAAATAGTGGCAGAATGGTGAAAAATGAGAGGTTTGTTGACCTTTTGAGGGGTCTAACCTGCTCCAATTCATCTGAAACATGGTGAGAAAAGTGTACTAGTGATGAAAAACCAAAAAATGCTGAGTGTTCCTCCTAAGGATGCTACATGGATTAGCGTAGCACCAGTGACGCTACGCTAATGGGCCTTCAAAATCACAAAAAACAAAAAGTTTCCCAAATTTCCTCAAAATTGGTGGCGGCCTCCCTCAAGGGGTATTGGAAGCCTATTGAGAAGATTAACATAGAACTCCAAGGTTATCATTCTCTTTTGCCTCCTTTAGGGTTTGGACTTCAAGGAGGGCTTCCTTTAGTTTGGCACAAACAAGCTTGTTTTTCATGGCATAGTACTTGGTCATCTTTTTCTAGAGAGCTAGACCCATTTTTATCTTCTTAAAGTGCTTGTGCTCATTCTTATAATACTGAATGATGTATTGTTCCATGCCAAAATCTCTCTCCCACTCCTTGATTTGTGCATCCTTGCTTTGGAGTAGCAGTCTAGTGGCCATCTCCTTATCTCCATTATCACTATATAGGTCAATGAATTGAGGCTTTTGAGTAGATTTATTGCTCCCATTACCTTTCTTAACCTTCACCATATTTTCTTTGCCCTTGTCAAGCCTTGGAGATAATTTATATTGTGCAAGGTCCCTTGCCTTTTGGAGGCAGAAAACACTTGTCTTGGCCCTCTTTGGTATGTGCATGCAAGAGGTGTGATGGTGATTTTACTAGTCTCTTTGCCATGGCTGTGATCATCACTTACACTATGAGCCTCTTCCCCTATTTTCATCATGATTAGGGTTATATTCTCTATTTTCTGCATTGTCACTATCTTCATTGTCAGTGAAAGGCTGATTGTTGTCATGATAGTCATGACAGCTGTCATGGCTGTCATGACTATTCCTCTATTTTTTGTCTTCCTGATCACTTACCTCTTTGTCACTATCCTTTACCTCTTATTCACTGTGATCTGATTCATTTGCCTCACTGATACCTTCAATTTCTTCCTCACTGTGATCTACCTCATCTACCTCTTCTTCATCCTCTATTTCATTGCTGGTTTCCCCTCCTTCAATGCTCATGTCATTTTCACTTTCAACCTCTTCATTTCCTTCAACATCCTCTTCCACAGTGGCAGATTTTGTTCACTGTCTTGTTCACTGTTTTCATGGTCATGCTCACTATCCCTTTGAATTTCAAACTCCTCATTTTGATCATCATCCTCTTGGCCAACACTCTATTCATCAGCATCATTATTTTCTTCACTTTGGGCTAACTCACTTGTATTATTACCATCACTGCATTCCTCTAAATTTTCACTGATTTTATCTTCATCATTGCCATGTGTCACTGTTTTCATGGTCATGCTCACTGCCCTCTTCTTCACCATCATTTCCTTCTTGCTCTTCCTCACTAATTTCTGTCCCTGCCTCATTGATTTCATCACCTCCATTTTCAGCACTATGTTCATCATTTCCACTGTCATCCTCTTCATTTGATGCATCAATAGAAGGGGAAGAAGGGGGATTTTCTTGGGATGAGGGTACCTATGCAGATGAGGAGGGAAAATTTGGTTGATGAGGAGGCTGGGGGTTTGTGAAGACTTCATGTGCTATGAATACCTCCCAAGGTATACCCTGCTGCTCCAACTCATGTGATACCACCATCTTGATCAAGGAATGGTGAAATAAGATTTGCATTTGTTGGGAGGGAGTCCTTCCTCCGGACAACATAAGACATCTTCTCAATGATCCTATAGAGATAGTAGGGTAAGTTGAGCATCTTAACCCTTGTGAAACGCATGAGGAGTCTGAAATGGTAGGAGTTTAGCCTGGAATATCTCCCCTCCTAGGTGAAGTACTTCATGATAACCAACATCAAGGATGCAAATCTGTGTTTGAGGTGTGAAAAAGGGAAAATTGTCTTGTAGCCTCTTCTATACCTTGTCTTGAAAAATGGCTCTAAAAAGTCCCTGTCCAACTTGCCCTTCTTAAACCACTTCTCACCCACAACATGGATACCTAAGGCATCAAAGATGGTACCTACTGAAATCTCAAAATCTACTCTTGCAAGGCTTGAGTGTTTGTTGTGCAAGTTGAGAATGAGAAGCCTTGTAAGCTCTGGGTGGCTTTTCACTTGTTTGACCTTCTCACAGTAATGGAAGCACCTTGCACTCTGAAAACATGATAAGAGCTTGGGAGAGGAGGTGATGGCCACTGTGATCTGAGGTTCCATTCTATTTACTTTCCCTCCCTTATGTTTTGGTCTCAAAGGCCTTTGACCTCTATTACTGCTACTGCTGTTTTCAGCTCCTGACATGGTGATAGGAGATTTTGGTTGACAAACAAGGGTTTGGTGAAGCAAGATGAAGATGATGATGAAGTCAAATTGTAGTGAATGAGGGATGTGGAGGCTAGGGTTTTTTAGGACTGCTTGCTTTGTAGTTTTTAAGAAGGTTCTCTTTGAATTATGAATTGTGACCTCACTAACTCATCCTCCTTCAAATGATTTTTAACTGGTTTAAGAAGGTTAAGAACATAGGTTCATTTGCATGTAAGACCTAGGGTTTACCCACCTAGGCTTTGGACTTCAAAACCATAAAAAATATGAAAACGAATTTGAAATTTTCTTAGGGACAAAGAGAGAATTCCACTCACCAATTCTTAGCTTCTTTGTAGAACTTTGGAGATCAAATGGAAGGCGAGATTTGAGACTTAGGGAAGATAAATTGCTTGTTTGAGGTTTTCTACATTAGCGTAGTGCCCTGCCCGATTAGTTGGGTCATTTCGTTAGCGCAGCAACGGCAGGCTTGCCTGCAGGTTAGCGCAGCGCCGAGCATTAGTCGGTCTCCAAGCGAGTCAGGCCCGTGTTAGCATAGTGCCCAGTATTAGCATAGTGCCAGGTCAGATTTGCGCAACACCGTGTAATCTTGAAGGGACAGAGGACATATTAGCACAATTCCAACCCGTATTTGCGTAGCACCACTGATTTACGCAGCGTGAAGGAAACTCGCCCATAAAGCTCTGTTTTTTCTCCTGAAGCCTCTTTCTCTCCACTAAGTGATAATATGAGTTTGGAATGAAAATTGAAGGAAATTTATATCCCTTGATAAAAATAAATCATAGATTTAAAACCCACTTTTGCTATGTTTTGGTCACTTTATCTTTTTCACTGATATCTCTTTGATCCTTTTGCAGGTGATGTTGGATTTTGCCAAAGTGAATTTTCTTTGGTGAGTGTGTGGTGAAGGATAAAAAAGGTCCCTTTTTCGTCTTTGAAGGTCTAAGAATTTGTGCAAACTATCCTTTCTTGCACTGATAAAATAAAATTATTTTTCTTACCCATTTTGGCATTCTTGAATGTAAATGACTTGACATATGTGTCTTCACCCTCTCACTGATTGAGACAGTGACATATTTATCTTGACAGAGTTTAGCAAATTATACCCTGTTATATCTTCCCTTGGCCACTTCTGATTTCTGCAGGTGCCTATAACTTTCTCAAATTATTTTCTTTGGGTAATGGTGTACTGAAGGATGAAGAGCCCCCCCCCCGCCCCACCTTTTTGGATTTGAAACTTTGGTGACTGTCCAAACTGTATCCTTTGAAAAAATGAAACCATTTCTTTATTCCTCTTAGGCATTTTTTAGTGCAGTAGACTTAAAACATGTGTTTCTCACCTTTTACTGATATTTGACAATGAGGAATTTTTGGCAAAGATGTGTACATCATGTGTACATCATGTTTACCATGTTTTCCCCTTGGCCACTTCTGATTTCTACAGGTGCCATAACACAGGGTTTTTGGTCTTCCTAAACTTTCTTTGGAGTTTGACACCTTATTTGCTCAACAATAGAACTTATGCTCAATTTGGTTTCTTATTTGACACTTAACCTCATGTTTCCTTTCCTTTGACCATTTTGAAAGCATTTGAATATACTTCACACTTCGTTTGGTGTAGTGAATCAGTGTTGTCTTGAAAAAACCCTAAAATCCACCTTGAATAGCCTT
Organism: Pinus albicaulis; assembly: GCA_034641835.2. Lineage (NCBI taxonomy): Eukaryota > Viridiplantae > Streptophyta > Pinopsida > Pinales > Pinaceae > Pinus > Pinus albicaulis. The sequence goes on from CM076577.1 coordinate 748,010,788, forward strand.
TGAAGGCTTTTTGATGTCATGAAGGAGGTTCATCATCTTTATTTCACCTGTCTTCTCTATCTTACAAAGCTTTTAGGTTTTAGGGTTGTTAGAGAAGAATAAGTAGTGTTGTCTTCTAAGTTCTCTATAGCCCTTTCAAGTTCATTCATTTATGTTCAGTTCACCTCACCTTTTTCCATTTTTCATTTATAATTTCTGAAAATCTTCAAAGTGTGCTTGGTTGTGTTGATGTGCCTTCTATCTTTGTGGCCTTTGTGCTAGTTCCTTGCTTGGCAATACTGTTTTTTCAATTAGTCCCAAAACCCTAAATCTCATTGTACATAGGCCTGCTGCCTTTTCCTTGATGTGGATATCTTCTAATGATGATTCACCCTCTTACCTTACCTCTTTTTATGTTGATGGCCATCTCAATCATGCTTGCAGAAATGTGAACAAAGGAAGCTGTCCCTTGCAGAATTTGTGCTTTGACCAAGGAGGCCTTCCTTGAAGGATTTTGATAAGATTTGGACAAATTTACTTGACCTTATTCTTCTTTGAATGAAACATCTTTACACAGGAAAAATAGAGAATTAGAAAACCAAACCAACCCTATGACCTATGAAACCCTAGGTGACCTAGTGGAAGGATTTTGGACTTGGCCTTTGACTAAAAACTTAGTTTTGGTATTCAAGTATAAAAAATAGAGTTTTTGATATTTTGATATATTGAAGATCCAAAATCCAATGTACTTGATTTATCTAAAGAGCCTATAGATACAGTTTGAGACCATCAATGCTTGATGCATCCAGGAAACATAAGAGTGAGTAGCTTGGTTAGTGATCCTAGGTGTCAGTTGGAGGAAAGTAAGCAAGCCAAAAATAGAGTGCTAAGATGAATGGTGAAAAATTATAAACAAAATGAGTGGTATGAGCCCATGATGGGTCTTATGGGAGTGGTGAGCTGAGTTTGACATGATAGGATAATGAAATAGTGAAAAATTTATCCTAAGGATAATGAAGGCAATGAGATTTCTAGAACTCACAATTTTGATGAATTTTGTTTCTAGAAATATAGGATAGAGATTTAGTCATCTACACAGGAAAAATTACTGATGACTAACAGTGGCTCCACTTGGGGAGGGAAACTTCTTTTCAGGAGGTGTCCAGAACTTTAGATCTCTGGTTTTATGGAGACTAGTGCCTCATCCATTGGGCACATTTTTACTTCTTTCATTTGCTGATGCTTGTTTGAAGTTGTGATCTCAATAATCTAAAAGAAATGATTATCTCAACTTCATCTTTACCTACCCAACCTACTTTCCTAACATTTTTTCTTCCTTGGGTGCACTTGAACTGGCAAACCCTTGACATTTTCTTCTTTTGAAAACAAAACAAACTACCTACTTCTATCTTATTTCTTCCAAGAGTTCAGATTATGCTAATGAACTCTTTTTATTCTTTACCTGGACTAACTGACTGTCAAGATTATGCTATATGACAGACTTCGTTCTCTAAGCTATAAACATGAAATTGAAAGCATGGTTTAAATCAGGATTAGGAAATCTGACTTACCATGAGTTGTGGCATAAGAACAAGTTGCACACAAATATTATTTTTGTACAAACAAAACTAGAAAACAGAAGGGCTATGATTCAGAATTTTTTAGGCATCCCTATCTTTTCTCTTTGGTTCAGATCTGAGCATGGAGAACCCGTATCTTTTCTCCCTAACCTATTCCTACTAACAAGTCAAGTTTAGACGATTTTGACAAATTCTCTTTCACTAACCTATCAGTAATAAATTGAAAACATGTTCAGCCATGATTAGGCTAGATGATTGAACAAGACTCTCTTTTTTAAACAACAGAGGCATTCAATCTTGCTCACTTTCAGTAGTACTATTTTTGTGTATAGGGCTATACCTCTTTTTCAAATCTACCCTCTTTTTCATTCTTTCTATGTTTTTGTATTTTTTTTTATTTTCTCATGCAATGTTTATATATGTATAATGAATGAAAATGTTTAAACTAATTGTTCTTACAACAATGGTATCTGAGCATCCCATCCTCAAAAGGATCTCCTAATATCCTTTGTCCATTTAGCTCTTGTAAAAAAAAAATCACAACTACCTCCACTTGAAAACATGATATAAGGATTTTTCCAAAAAAATTCAAACAATCCATGCTTTCCTTGGTATTTCTTTTTTGAGTCTTGCTTCCCAAATTTGTTTCTGTCATAGATCCTCTTTAGGTAGAAAATATATTCTTTATCAGCTTCAAGGAAGATGAAGATGTCATCAATGTACATCATAGTGAAGAAGTTGAAAACAAGGGTCATGGCTCTTTGGAAGGTGTCTTCTGCACTCCTTAGCCCAGGAAGCATTTGGTCAAATAGGTAGTGGTTCCAAGAAACTTTGAAAATGTCTTTATGTTGATTGATCTGTGTGGTATCATCTGATGGTAACCTGAAGCACTATCATGTAAAGACATTTTTTTAGAAACTTCTATCTTTGGCATAGGATGATTTATCTTGGGAAAAGGGAATTTGTATTTCATGGAGGTTTTTCCTATGTGCCTAAAGTCTATACATAACTTGAATCCTTTGGATTTCTTCGTTAGTGATAAAATTTTCCTAAAGGTTTCATAGTTTTTCTTGGAAAGAGGCTCCTTTTGAGCAATGTATATGGCACAAGGCTTCAAGCTTTCAGTCCTATATACAAAAGCATCATGAAACTTCTTGCATAGCCTTATGTATTTCAGTTTTGTGTGTAATGACAAAGCTCTAGATAACTTAATCATTTTGGGCCTTCCTAGACTGGCTACATTATATTCCTCTATATCAGTTCTAGTAGATACTTATTTAGGGTCAATAGCAACATTTCTGAGAATCAAAAACTCTTTCAAAGGTACAAAACTCTTTGATGATGAAGTATCTATGTAAGGCAAACACATAAGACTTCTTTGATCTATATTCCCAAAGATTTTTTTTTTTGTGATGGAGTTTCAGTACTTCTGGATTGGAAAAAGGGAACAATTGTGTTTTTGAGGTTTGTCTTTCATTTGAGCAACGTGATTTATATACTAAACTGATATTTGGTTTTGAAATTTCATTTTCAGTTTGCAGAAAATTAAGTTTAGCTTTATCATCATGTGGTTTTTCAGGGCTGTTATAGTTTTGACTATTGAGTTCCTTATGTAGAGACTGGTTTGATTGTTGCAATGTGTCTATATCTGTTTCAATTTTTCTTATCTGCTCATTAATGTCCTCTTCATTATATAGGATTAAAGAATCAAGATCTGAATGGATAGAATAAAGAGGAGTGTTGTTTGGCCTCTCTTGAATGCTAACAATATATTTCATGTGTGATTCTTGGTATAGTCTCCTAGTTTGGTTGAGAACAAGAATGGTAGCATATGGCATGTCAAGTTGGAGGTTCCCTTGAAGCTTGGCTCCCTGAGACCGGGATAAAAGCTTCCCATACTTTGGGTGAATGTCAGCAACCATTATGTCCATGACTAATTTTTTAGCAGGTATTTGTGCCACATTGACACAAAGATCCTTGATTAAGCCCAAATACTTGACTCTACTTGAATCGAATGAGTAAAAGTATTTGTAAGGTTTAGTAATTTCTAGGCCTATTCTCTCCATCACAACTTTAGGCATGAGGTTGTGAGAGGCACCGGAGTCCAGCATGGCATTATGCAAGATTTTTTCATGTATATTTAAAATAACATAGAAAGGAGGAATGGCTCCTTCTTGGTACTTTCCTTCCACTTCAGGACCAAACAACAACTCTGGTTTATCATCTGTCATGTTTAAAGTATCAGTATCACTTCCTATGTTCAGTACCTTCAAAACTTGGGACCTATACACTTGTTGAGTAACTAGTTCAGTGAGAGGTGTAGTTATCTTGATTTTGGAAATCTCTCCCTCAAAGCTGAAAGGTATTTGTGTTTTGGACATATTTACATCAGTTTTATCGGCCATGAATCTTACTACATTTTTAATTTGCTGATTCTGATTTGGAGCTTTAGACAAAACAATTTTCTCAGGGCCACTAGTGGAGGTAGTAGGGCAGCTTGGGTCATTGTTTTGCTGGCTGATTTTTCCTTTGTTTGGATTAGTTTTCTTAGCCATAGTGTTGACATTCTCTGTTTTTTTCTTAAGAGTGTTTTCAGGTGATTTTCTAATAGCAGTGTCCATTTGGATTTTCTTGGGGGAATCTTGGTTCTTTTTTCTCCTAAGATCATATTGCCTATGGACTTCCATTATGGAATTTTCAAATCCCAAGCGGTAGTGCTTCAGAATCCTCATGGTTTATGTCATTTTGACCTAAGGAGAAGAAACCTTGTTCTTATTCAGTGAGAAAAACATCATCTTCATTATCAGAACCTACTAAGTTTACATGGCTTTCTTCAGGTTCTATAATTTTTCCTTCTTCTTCATCTACACAGTTTTGTTGAAAGGGAGGTCTAATTTTTTGGTCACTTTCCCTTTGTTTGATTTGAGGAATGTCTCTTCTGAGGTTTTGAGCTCTATTTTTGTTTTTGGGATTGGCTTGGTTTTCCCTAGGAGGTGTCCTTTCATTCAAGTTTATCCTCTCTATCATTGTCTCGATTGTTCTCATTAGGCTATCCATTTTCGTGTCGGATGAGGATGTTGAGGGCATGGTTTCATCTTTGTAGGTCACTCTCTTTTCTGATCTCATCCTAGCTCTCTTTTCAATCAAGTTGACCTCTGCACTAATAGCTACCATTTTCATTTCTTCTAAATTTGCGGGGTCTCTCTCTCTCAATTGGAATGTCATGTTTGGATTAAAGCCTTTAGGAAATTTCACTAGTGCTAGGACTTGTGGGGTTTCATGTGAGGTGGGAGGGCATTGTAGACATTGTTAAACCTGGTGCAATAATATTGTACACTTTCCCCTACATTCCTCTTAATATCGTTATATTCAGAAAGGATTTGGTGGGGATTTTTCTTGATTTCCCACTTGTTTATGAAATTTTGTTAGAGGGAAGGGAGATCATGTATTGTGTTAGGAGTTAATGATTTGAACCATTTTTTGGCCTCTCCTCCTAAGATTTGTGCAACGATACTCATTTTAATGGTTTTTTCTTCTATTTCCATGTAATCAAAGGCATCATTTATCCTATCACATGATGTTGGGCAGTGATGGATTCAGATCTAGTGAAATGAGGGATCTTGGATTGGTAGTCATTTGGCAAAGGCACTACAGGTTGAGGTAAAGCCAAGGGGACATACCAAGCTGCCATGATGGGAGCTAATGGAGGATTTACAAGAGGGGGGTTTGTGAAAGGAGGTGTATGATGAAGAGGTGTGGTTTGCACAGTGGTGGTATGGATGGGTGAGGTGGAAGTACTTAGACCGGAAAACTGATTCTGAATAGTTTTGGTATTGAAAGAGTTGAAGTGATGGAGAATCTCAAATTCAGGTGGTGTGGAAGGAGAGGCTTCTCTACTAGAACTCTGATGCAAATCTATGGGCTCAATTTTAGTTTGGTCAATATCAGTTTGTGACTTGGTTCTGAAAAGGTTCTTTGTATGGTGCAAGTCAAACTGGGGATCTTGCAAAGTTGTAAGATGTTCAGGTACAGAGCTTGCTCTATGAATGGTCCTAACAGTGGTTAAGTTTCCAGATCTAGAAGTTTTCCACAAAATATTTTCTGGGTCATCAACTATGTTGGGAGGGTTTGGGTTCGGATGAGATCTGGTACTGATCCTATGTGAAGCCAGATTTCAAACTCAAAATTCAGAGAGGCTGAAAGTTTTAGGACTTTTTTCTGAAGGTTGAACTCTCTTAGTGCTTGGTAAACTCTCACAGTGTATAACTGGGTTCATAAACTTCTCAGGGTTGGTTTGACACAATCCCAGGGAGTCTAATGAGTACTAGTGAAGTAATAGGCCTACTGGAGGCTAATGGAGTCGCCAAGTGGATATTTTTTTCTATTTTAAGAATTTATGTTTATGCTCCACCACCAATAATTGACAAAAAACCAATCTAGCGATGTTTTTTGGGGTTTTCTGAGTTCCTTTCTGTAGCTCTAGGTTTTGTAAGAGTGTCCTATAGATGAGTCATCATTTTGCTAGGATAGTGAAATAACTAGATTCTACTCTATCATTGACAGCTTGAGTTCTTTATGGTTTAATAAGGGTTTCTGAAGTTCTAAGGAATACTTAGGTTGTGACTTACTCAGAAGGTCCCACCGTGATCGCCAGACTTTTAGGTTCTCATGATTTAGCAGATTGGTAGACCAAATGCACAGGGTAACATGAAACCATTCTTTGGAGTCCTAGGACCTAGCCTTCCTAGAATTATAGAGGGCTATCTCTATTGTATGCAAAGGATGTGAACTTTTTGCTATTAGGGTTTGATTTTAGGCTAGTCGTTAAGTGTAGGGTTTTTTGTTTGTTTTGGTTGCGTGAGATGAAATTAGTGGAATAGGTGGAGTTAGAGATCATCAAATAATTGGGCTATGGAGTCTATAGAAGTCATGGATATCTCAAAAAAGAGTTAGAGTTCATTACATGGCAAATCTAGTGTGGTCAATGGATCCTTAAGGTTATGTGTGAAGTGAAATGGACATTAAATTGGGGAAACAAGGTAGGGCAAAAGGCAGTCAAGAATCCTTTGTCAAATACCCATAAACAAGAAGGTCTCAAATATGATAAGAAAAAGATACTAATCATGAGATAGGGCAAACCATTTGGTCAATGACAATACTTAAACAAATAGATATCCAATATAAACAATTCAATGAAACAAAGAAAGCAAGAAAGCTTATCTAACTTTAGTAATTTCACCTTTAGAATTTGAAAACATATAATATAGCACAATAACATTAATAAATCAAAGAGGGAACTCCTGAACATTGTTGATCAAGCTACAAAGAACTATGAGGCAAACTGATAGGCATGGACAAAGGGCAAGATCAAAACAAGACCTACTTGGCTTAACCTAACAATTAATACTTCAAAGAAAAATTTCAAAAACAGAGTTTAGATAGCATCAAATAAGCATGGCTTGCCATAAAAAATATTTGGAAACTAGAATATTAATCCATTTATGAAATAAACAAGCATAAGGAGGCCTAAGGAGAAGCTAAGAATTCCTTAAACACACCCAGCAGAGGAAAACATCAAGACAATAGAAGGCAGGAAGGACTAAGGTGCCTCAAACAACATTTCTTAGCCTATACTTTTTAGCTCTACTGCATATAGAAGGATGAAACATAATGATAAAAAAGAGAACATGAACAAATTAGAGACACATCACCATTAACCAAGCTCATGGATCCTGCAAGCAAGCTTCATCATCATCAATCAAAGCAAATCATCCATAAGCTCCACAACACCAAATTGCTCTTCAACCTCAAAAAACCATGTATTGCTCTCAAAGCTAATCAAATGCCAAAATTTACAATGAAGCCTTCATTCTCTATTTAACTCAAAAAAGGAGGAAAAAATCCTAGATAAGGTTGGAAAATGTCAAAATCACTCATAAATGTCATAAATGCCCAAGAGACCATGCAAGGCCCAAGGCACAAAATACCCCACGAAATAAATGCCAAAATAACTTCTAGCACCTAATTCTAGAGTGATTTGCCTTTAAAAACACTAAAATATGATTTTTCAGTAAATGAGTGTGTTTTGTTGACTTTTGGCCAAAAACACACTAAACGGTCCATTTGTGTAGTGCCACCTCAGGTAGAAAATAGACGCTTTTGCAACCAAGTTTTGGACCCCTTCCCGATGTTTGATTTGGATCCGTGATGGCTTGTTGGAAAGCCTGATGAGACTAATTTCCAAAAATGTTTGTGGTTTCCTAATACAACTCATGTAGGCAACTCAAAATTCAAAATCCAAAGACTGCCATTAGCGCAACGCTAGGTCTGAAATAGTGGCAGAATGGTGAAAAATGAGAGGTTTTTTGACCTTTTGAGGGGTCAGACCTGCTCCAATTCATCTAAAACTTGGCGAGAAAAGTGTAATAGTGATGAGAAACCCAAAATTACTGATTTTTCCTCTTGAGGATTCTCCATGGATTAGCATAGTTCCAGTGGCGCTGCGCTAATGGGCCTTCAAAATCACAAAAAACAAAAAGTTTCCCAAATTTCCTCAAAATTGGTGGAGGCCTCCCTCAAGGGGTCTTGGAAACCTGTCGAGAAGCGAAAGCCAAAACTCCAAGGTTATCATGCTCTTTTTCCTCCTTTAAGTTTTGGACTTCAAGGAGGGCTTCCTTCAATTTGGCACAAACAAGCTTGTTTTTCATGGCATAGTACTTGGTCATCTTTTTCTGGAGAGCCAAACCCCTTTTTATTTTCTTAAAGTGATTATGCTCATTCTTATAATAATGAATGATGTATTTTTCCATGCCAAAGTATCTCTCCCACTCCTTTATTTGTGAATCCATGCTTTGGAGTAACAGTCTAGTGGCCATCTCCTTATCTTCATTATCAATGTCTAGTTCAATGAATTGAGGCTTTTGAGTAGATTGCTTGCTCCCCTTACCTTTATTAACCTTCTCCATCTTTTCTTTGTCCTTTTCAAGCCTTGGAGCTGATGCAGATGGCAAGGTCCGTTGCCTTTTGGAGGCAACAAACACTTTCCTTGGCCCTCTTTGGTATGTGCATGCAAGAGGTGTGATGGTGATTGTACTAGTCTCTTTTCCATGGTTGTGATCATCACTTAGACTATAAGCCTCTTCCCCTATTTTTTTGTCATCATGACTAGGGTTATCTTCTCTATTTTCTACATTGGCACTATCTTCATTGTCAGTGAAACGTTGATTTTTGTCATGACAGTCATGACAACTGTCATGATTTTCATGACTATTCCTCCCTTTACTGTCTTCCTGATCACTTACCTCTTTGTCACTATCCTTTACCTCTTATTCACTGTGATTTGTTTCAATTGCCTCACTGTTGCCTTTAATTTCTTCCTCACTGTGATCTACCTCATCTTCCTCTTCTTCATCCTCTATTTCATTGCTGGTTTCCCCTCCTTCAATGCTCATGTCATTTTCACTTTCAACCTCTTCATTTCCTTCAGCACTCTCTTCCATAGTGGCAGATTTTTTTTCACTATATTTTTCACTATTTTGATGGTCATGCTCACTATCCCTTTGACTGAAAATATCCTCATTTTGATCATCATCCTCTTGGCCAACACTATGTTCATCCGCATCATTATTTTCTTCACTTTGGGCTGACTCACTTGCATTATTACCATCATTGCCTTCGTCTAAATTGTCACTGATTTTATCTTCATCACTGCCATGTTCACTATTTTCATGGTCATGCTCACTGCCCTCTTCTTCACCATCATTTCCTTCTTTCTCTTCCTCACTAATTTTTTTCCCTGCCTCACTAATTTCATCACCTTCATTGTCATCACTCTGTTCATCATTTCCACTCTGTTCTTGGGGTGAGGGTACTTGTGCAAATGAGGAGGGAAAATTTGGTTGATGAGGAGGATGGGGGTTTGTGAAGACTTCATGTGCTATGAATACCTCCCAAGGTATACCCTACTGCTCCAAATGATGTAATACCACCATCTTGATCAAGGAATGGTGAAATAAGATTTGCATTTGTTGGGAGGGAATCCTCCTCTGAAAAACATAAGACATCTTTGCAATTCTCCTATAGAGATAGTAGGGTAATTTGAGCATCTTAAACCTTGTGAAATTCATGAGGTGTTTGACATGGTAGGATTTTAGCCTGGAATATCTCCCCTCACAGGTGAAGTACTTCATGATAACCAACATCAAGGATGAAAATCTGTGTTTGAGGTGTGAAAAAGGGAAAACTGTCTTGATGCCTCCTCTATACCTTGTCTCGAGAAATGGCTCTAAAAAGTTCTTGTCCAACTTACCCTTATTAAACCACTTCTCACCCACAGTAGGGATACCTGTGGCATCAGAGATGGTACCTACTGAGATATCAAAATATACTCCTCCAAGGCTTGAATGTTTGTTGCGCAAGTTGAGAATGAGAAGCCTTGTAAGCTCTGGGTGGCTTTCACTTATTTGACCTTCTCACAGAGATGGAAGCACCCTGCACTCTGAAAACATGATAAGATCCTGGGAGAGGAGGTGATGGTCACTTTTCTCTAAGGTTCCATTCTGTTTACTTTCCCTCCCTTATTTTTTGGCCTCAAAGGCCTTTGACCTCTATCATTACTACTATTGTTTTCAGCTCCTGACATGGTGATAGGAGATGCTGGTTGACAAACTAGGGTTTGGTGAAGCAAGACGAAGATGATGATGAAGTAAAATTGTAGTGAATGAGGAATGTGGAGGCTAGGGTTTCTTAGGACTGCTTGCTTTGGAGTTTTTAAGAAGGTTCTCTTTGAATTATGAATTGTGACCTCACTAACTTATCCTCCTTCAAATGATTTTTAACTGGTCTAAGAAGGTTAAGAACATAGCCTCATTTGCACGTAATACTTAGGGTTTACCCACCTAGGGTTTGGACTTCAAAGCCATGAAAATGACTAAAACCAATTTGAAATTTTCTTGGGGACAAGGAGAGAATGCCACTCACCAATTCTTGGCTTCTTTTTAGACCTTTGGAGATCAAATGGAAAGCAGATTTGAGACTTAGGGAAGAGAAATTCCTTGTTGGAGGTATTCTGTGTTAGCACAAAACCCTGCCCAAGCAGTCGAGTCAGCTCGTTAGCGCAGCATCGACAGGCCTGACCATAGGTTACCGCAATGTCGGGCGTTAGTCGATCTCTGGGTGAGTCGGGCCCGTGTTAGTGCAGTGCCCAGGATTGGTATAACGTCAGGATGGATTTGAGCTGCACCATGTAATATTGAACGGGTGGAGGATGGATTAATGCAGTGCCAGCCCATATTTGCGTAGCGCCAAGGAAACTCGCCTAGAAATGATCAGAAAGCTCAGTTTTTTCTCCTGAAGCCTCTTTCTCTCCACCAAGTGATAATATGAGTTTGAAATGAAAACTGAAGGACCTTTATATCCCTTGATAAAAATAAATGATAGATATAAAACCCACTTTTTCTATGTTTTGGTCACTTTATCTTTTTCAATGATATCTCTTTGATCCTTTTGCAGGTGATGTTGGATTTTTCCAAAGTGAATTTTCTTTGGTGAGTGTGTGGTAAAGGATGAAAAAGGTCCCTTTTTCATCTTTGAAGGTCTGAGCATTTGTGCAAACTATCCTTTCTTGCACTGATAAAATAAAACTGTTTTTCTTACCCCTTTTGCATTCTTGAATGTGAATGACCTGACATATGTGTCTTCACCCTCTCACTGATTGAGACAGTGACATATTTATCTTGACAAAGTTTACCAAATTATACCTTGTTATATATTCCCTTGGCTACTTCTAATTTCTACAGGTGTCTATAAATTTCTCAAATGATTTTCTTCAGATAATGGTGTACTGAAGGATGAAGAGCCCCCCCCCTTTTGGATTTGAAACTTTGGGGACTGTCTAAACTGTCTCTTTTGAAATACTGAAACCATTTCTTTATTCCTCTTAGGCATTTTTGAGTGCAATAGACTTAAAACATGTGTTTCTCACCTTTTACTGATATTTGACAGTGATGTCTTTTTGGCAAAGATGTGTACATCATGTTTACCATGTTTTCCTTTTGGCCACTTCTGATTTCTGCAGGTGCCATAACATAGTGTTTTTGGTCTTCCTAAACTTTCTTTGGAGTTTGACACCTTATTTGCTCAAAAATATAACTTATGCTCAATTTTGTTTCTTATTTGACACATAACCTCCTGTTTTCTTTCCTTTTACTATTCTGAAATAATTTGACTGTACTTTTAAAGTTTAGGCTCCCTCACAATGGTGCTCTTTACAACTTCTTCCTTTGGTGCAGTGAAGCAGTGTTGTCTTCACAAAACCCTAAAAGCCACCTTGAATAGCCTTTTAAGGCTTTCTGCTGTCAAGAAGGAGGTTCATCATCTTTATTTCACCTGTCTTCTCTATCATACCAAACTTTTAGGTTTAGGGTTGTTAGAGAAGAATAAGTAGTTTTGTGTTCTAAGTTCTCTATAGCCCTTTCAATTTCATTCATTTCTGTTCAGTTCACCTCACCTTTTTCCATTTTTCATTTATAATTTCTAAAAATCTTCAAAGTGTTCTTGGTTGTGTTGTTGTGCCTTCTGTCTTTGTGTCCTTTGTGCTGGTTCCTTTCTTGGAAATATTGTTTTGTCAATCAATCCCAAAACCCTAAATCTCATTGTACATAGGCATGCTGCCTTTTCATTGCTGTGGATGTCTTCTAATGATGATTTACCCTCTTACCTTACCTCTTTTTATGTTGATGGGCATCTCAATCATGCTTGCAGAAATGTGAACAAAGGCAGTTTTCCCTTGCAGAATTTGTGCTTTGACCAAGGAGGCCTTCCTTGAAGAATTTTGATCAGATTTGGAAAAATTTACTTGACATTCTTCTTCTTTTAATGCAGCATCTTGACACAGGAAAAACAAATACTTAGAACACCAAAACAACCCTATGACCTATGAAACCCTAGGTGACCTTGTGGAAGGCTTTTTGGACTTGGCCTTTGACTAAAAAACTTAGTTTTGGGTCTTCAAGTATAAAAAACAGAGTTTTTGATATTTTGATGTATTGAAGATCCAAAATCCAATGTACTTGATTTATCTAAAGAGCCTACAGAGACATTTTTGAGACCATCAATGCTTGATGCATCCAGGAAACATAGGAGTGAGTAGGTTGGTTAGTGATCCTAGGTGTCAAGTGGAGGAATGTAAGCAAGCCAAAAATAGAGTGCTAAGGTGAATGGTGACAAATTATAAACAAAATGAGTGGTATGAGCCCATGATGGGTCTTCTGGGAGTGGTGAGCTGAGTTTGACATGATAGGATAATGAAATAGTGAAAAATTTATCCTAGGGATAATGAAGGTAGTGAGATTTCTAGAACTCACAATATTGATGAATTTTGTTTCTAGAAATCTAGGACAGACATTTAGTCATCTACACAGGACAAATTACTGATGACTAACAACGCCAAATTGTCACCTTTTTCACCATTCTAGGCACCCATTTTAGTCATTTTATCATACTAATTTAACCATCTATTACTCATCCATTGCCTTTCTTAACTAGTTTCTCCATTAATGTGTCATAATAAATCCAATAATGCTATAGTAGTTAATTATTGTCATTTTAATTTATTTTCAATGGATTAAAGAGGATAATGCTTTATTTATTACTAATGATGGTTTTCCTAGTTTGGTTCATCCAATTTCTATGTAGCTTCCAGGTTATCAGGTGTCACTCCAATTACTAGTATCAAAAGAAAATTTGACTATAGGAAGAGAAAAATTACCAAGTTACTGGAAGTTAGGACACACTATTCCAATAGCCACACTATTCTAGTGATTATGCATGTCTATCCATGTTTTTAGTTACAAGAACATCCTTTAGTTTACCGCCACTGGTGCATTTGTTAGCTGAGACATGTCTTCCACAAATCAATGCAAATCATTCCACGGTATTTATTCCCAGTATAAACAATAATATTTCATATCATTTAAATTACACCCAGGTTGGTTCTAGAATCATCCAACAAAGATTAACAGTTCACACAACACGTGCTAGGAATATTGTAGTCATCAAATTCATGTGCAATTTCTGAGTGAAGAGAGATGCATCTCCAAAAAATAAAACATGTGTTTTGTTCAAAACATCCAAATTCAGGTTAATCACAAGAATTTCCATCAAAAAGTGTGTAGATAAAGAGATATTGATGTTTCTTTTAGAGGGAAATTTCTAGTTGTGACCATTTTCCAACTACAACCAAATTAAGCAACTAGTTACCATAGCAAATCAAATCAAGTTATTTTCAAATGCCAATAAAAAAATGCACTAGTTCAAGCTATTTCAAGATGATTCCATGACAAATAATTGTTATGTGATCAAATCTACAACTAAGGATATGAATAAATCAATAATTAATAAAATCCATTATGATTTGATACACCATTTTTGGGGAAAACAGTTCCAACCCACCCCCATATTTTATGTATTAATCCTTGAGTTAAAGCCGGGTTCAATTGTCGTTAGAGGGGGGAGGATATTGATTTTTTTAGTGGAAACATTTTGGATGGTTGTTTGAACTTGTAATCTATATTTTTTTGTTGATTAATGATATTATCTTGTTGTTGATTATCTTATGAGTTTTATATTCCTATAGTGCTCCCAGCCAGGAAGGATCCCCTATCCTGAGATGTAAAAGAAAAATTAGATAGTGCTATAGATGATATTTAATTGATTTATTGCGTAATTATATCATATTTAATTATTTGCAGCTCACATTCCTACAAATCTTAATTCCTATTTCTGTTTTTCCATGAAAAAATCCAATAGCTTAACTTATGAAATTTTCATATTTTGTATGCTTGCATGGTGTGGTTTTCAAGGCCTTGTGTGTGAGGACTATTAACCTAGGGATCCAATAAGTGGCTGAAATGATAGAGGGATCATGAATACGACTCTTGCATGGTTATCTCATTTATGTGATAATTGAGTTTGCTGCTACAGGAACTATTAAACCTACTATACACTTCTATGATGCTGATAAATGAAATGATAGTTTAAGTTTATCGTTTATTCTTTCATTTATTTGGCATGCAAGTTGTGAATATATGTTCAATATAATTCCTAAGAAGTGCGTTTCTAGTATATTATTTTAGTCTTTTGATTTCATACCAATTAAGCTTATTTTTGCATATATTTTTCTGACACCTCATAAATTTATGAACTTCTGGTCAATAATTTAAGCAATTAAATTTCCTGTCACTTATTTTTTCTTCTCTTGTGAACTTTCTTTTTGTAACCCAGAGGTACCCAGTAGCCCTCTTGACACGCAGTTACCATTAAACCTCTAGGGGTCTACGAACATTCCTCCTCTCTGTAAAATGGATCACAACCAGGGGGATTTGAACCTTGGATCTCTCATTTTTCTCAGGACTCAAATTACTTTTGATCGCCAATTGAGCTACCCCCACCTCCATCCTCAAGACTCTTTCTTTTTAATTTTAAAAATACTGGAAAATTTCATAAAAAATCGTTCCTCACTTGAGAAAAAAGAAAAACCCTAAAAAATGAATAATATATCAAAAGGCCAATATTTTTTTCAAAGCATTGATGAAAAAATAAATGTTTATAAAATAATTTTGGTAATGAAAAAATACCAAACATTTCAACCGTCTATTGTGTATGTGTTATATTCTTTCCACGATTAGTCACATGTGCGGGGGGATGACATCCCTACTCGTATGTTGTGTGTCGGGTGCAGCAGTGGGGTCATGGGGGGGCGACAGCCCCCCCTGTTCGGGGTTCGTGGTGGTGCCCCAAGAATTCTTTTTTTTTTACCCTATTTTTCAGTGGGCAAACCTGCCCATGGTTTTGGGGCATGATGGTTTTTGGCCCCTATTATTTTTTGGTTCTGGTCAAGGGATCTACGATTATGTTCTAATCCATGGTTAATGGATTGGTGTTTATGAATGCTTCAACATGTATATATGTGTTGTAACACTAAAAGGAATAT
This sequence comes from Pinus albicaulis, assembly GCA_034641835.2. Lineage (NCBI taxonomy): Eukaryota > Viridiplantae > Streptophyta > Pinopsida > Pinales > Pinaceae > Pinus > Pinus albicaulis. The sequence continues at coordinate 748,026,337 of CM076577.1, forward strand.
AATGAAAAATCAAGTTGGTAGTCCCGATTTGGGATCCAGGGGAAAATCTCTGTGTATATATGTTTTATGTTTTATTCTGTCGCTATTATTTATTTTCTGTTTTTAAGATTCGTTTGCAGATAATTTCTATATAGGGTTAAAGCCTAAATTTGGTATCAGAGTTGTTTCAACTTCAAGGGGATGCCTTTTCTACTAAGGGGTTTTTTTCTCGGGCCTGTAATAGACCTTGTTCAGTGGGAGATCTGCGGTGTAATATTCCCAAATGGGACTGCTCAGCAATGCATGCATGAAAAACACATTTTTAGAAATATATGCTCTAAAAATTGAAATCAACACTTGGATCCCTTAGATATGACAATATACCATCTAAATCCAAGAATATATAAGAAACAAATCAAACTACCTGAGATAAACAAGCCTCCCACATGTAGTATAGCTCAGAAATGCTGAAACCCCAAAACTACTGCAACCTGAAATTACTACATAAAGAGACAACGCAGTCTAATGAAGGTTTATGCAAATAAATAGTAGAGACAAATAGATCTGATTTTATATTAATCAATGTGGCCCAAAACTGAGATCTATTCTCCTTTATACAACTTCTAGAGAACCCAGGAAGGGTTTCTAGGAATACACCCAAATACAAATGGTGATCTTCAACACTAAGATTGAATAATCACTGAAAACTGAAGCACAGGAGTATAGAAGGCTGAAATAATGTAGATCTGATGCAGCTCTAATTAAATTTATTCCCCCATGAAAGGATGAACCCTTCAATCACAGGAAAACTCCCAAAAAGAACCACAAGATCCCCTACTGAAACTGCCCTCCAGAAATAACGTAATTCCAGACTGGAATTATGCTGTAGGTGATGGAAATATGTTGGCCTACTGCCAAATATCTGAAATGAGCTCAAATACCCTCCAAAATGATCTCCCAAGAGAAGGAATCCTTCCTCCTATGTAAAACCAACTCAGAAAGTGGGTTTCTCAACCCTCCACTGCAACACAACACAATATTCTGCAGAAACTATGTTGTAGCTGAAGACTGAAGCTTGACCCTAATTCCAGATGTGTGTAATGATATATCAGGTCTCTCCCAAGAGCTGCTTAAAGGGAAGAGATGGAATTCCTAAACAATAATACCTTAGTGCTAAACAACGCCATCAATCTTAGCTAAACAGCTGAAGAGAGAAAAAGTCTAAGCATACATATCAAAATATCATTCATAAGCTAACCCCGTATAGATTCCATCCTCTTCCTTATAAAATATGTGAGTCTTCTCACCTTGGGTCCCACTCATTAGGGTTTCCACCATCACACAATCAATCTCCCTCCAAAACTGCATTGTATCTTCATCAATGCCACTCCTCCATAACAACATTGTTTGATTTGGTCAAGGTTGACCTCTTCAACCTGCTTTAGCCATTTTCACACCTAAGGGTCTTCAATCCAGATCTCATATAGTTTTTTAAACTGATCCTCATTCAAATTGAGCTGTTTTTATTGATGATCCAGTCCTCCCACATTAATGTTGTTGACTTGGTCAAACTTGACTTTGTCCACATCCATTATGCCTTGTTCACACATGAGAGTGCTAGATCCAGTTATTATCATGATCCCTTTTCACATCAAGAGGTATTTTATGCTTATTCAAGATAATTATGGGTCTCTTTCCCCATTTATTCATCTACTAGGTGCTAAGAGAAAAAATCAATATTCATATTAGTTGCATGCTAATTTAGGAAAATTACATTCCTCCCCTCCCAAATGTTGCTTGTCCTCAAGAAACTGTAAGGACAGAATTGAAGAACCTCCTATCCTCCTCTTGTAGCATCTGTATATGATAAAATACTCCCATGTACAAGATTTTGTATCATAAATACATTCCCAGGTTGCCCCTCCCAAGTATGCAAGCTAGCTTTTGGTGAGTATCCTAAATAGTTATCATCTTGTAGAAATAAAACATCCATGGAGGCAACAATGTGCTATCTAGAGGCCTTCTTGAGGAATGATACCTGATATGTTTTGGGTTCTATCATCCCCATGTGAATCTCCCATCCCCAAACTATCATCCACACAAAATGAGCCACCCTCCAGAATGGTAACTCATGAAGAATCTCCTCCACCTTTGGCTCCTTCAATGTAGGTGGGCTGAATAACTGATCATGGTAGATAAAATGGCCTACCCCATGCTTTATTTCTCTCCACTAATGATTAGTGTAGAGCATCTGCTGATCTTGGGCCCCGATAAGGTTGCCCTCAAGTGGCAAGAAGAATATTGGATCTTCAAAGATCTTCTCTCCAAAGCCATGGATCATGTTGTCCCAAACCATGCCATACAAAATCAATGGCACATAATCACCATATGGCATCTAAATCACAAAAATGTTGAAGGCTATGTGCAAGTTTGGATAATACCAATGGTTTCTCAAGTGGATACATCGCAGTCTTTCCAACTGCTGCTTTAGAACATCATGTGGCAAGTTGTCCTCCAACAAGTTACTAGCTGTGCATGTTTGCTCATCTACTATGTGGTATTAAGCAGTAATATATATCAACTGAGCACAATAATAATAACAAAACATTTTCCTAAAGTCATGTAGAGAAGGGTTATCTCCATCATAAATTTTGGTCCTAGAATGACCATGAAACCCAGAAATAATCTTGCCCTCTTGTGGAGCAATGAATTGTACATAGATGGTGAGAAGATGAAAATACTCAATTAAATAATCAATAGGTACAGAAATACATTTCTTACCATGCATAGTCAGTAAGCTGAAAGTGAGGTCCATGGATGAGTCCTCCCATGAGAATATCCTCATAAAAGTCTGCAAAATGAAGGGATGCATACTCCCCTTGGAACACTCCATCAATAGAAACATACTCCCAAGTGACAACACTGTTGGCCTTAGTGATAAGGCTCTTGTCATTCCATGACTCCTTCCTTTGACATGCCACATGCCAAAGTCATCCACCATCATGCTGCTATGTGGGGGAATATTCTTCTTATGTGGAAGCCCCTCCTTATCCTCCAATGCTTAAGGGTAGCCTCTTTGCACCTTGAATGTGCCATCCCTTTCTCCGGAAATATCATGATAATTATGGGAAAATTTCTGCCCATACTCTCCCAAGAGTAGCCAAAGCAAAAATAACTCTTGCTGCTCCATCAAACCTCCATCATACAAATCAGGAGGTGAAGATATGATTATTGACATGAAGAATGTCACATCAACATAATGCACCCAACCTCCTTGTTTCCAAATGATGAAAATGTCCTGCCAAGTTTCCTCCACCATCATACCCTTAGGAGAAGGATATGTCATATGATGGCCAAACTCTTTTAAGAGTAGCCAACGCAACCATGCCTCCTGCTGCCCGGTGTCATAAATATGCAAGTGGCTTACCAACCTCTTGCTCTCCATCCACTCCCCTTCATCCATATGTGGATGTCTCCTACCATGTTCCACCGTGGTACTCCTCCAATGAAGACTACCATCCTCCCAATTCAGATTTCTCTTCTTGCATTTCATGGGATGTTGAAATGCAACTCCTTGGATATCTCCTAGAGAAGACTCCACACCAATGACCATGTTGATCCATAAGGATCCAAGTATGTTGAAGGAAAAACCTCCTCATAGGGTTGCACAATGCTAATCCCAATAGATCCATCACAATGATGAAAGACAAAGTGTCTCTCTTTGATCATCTGCTCATCCAATGTCATACAAGTGTAATGGTCATTATAATTCTCTAATGATATATGGGCCCCCAACTCCTTACTGCTGCCTAATGACAGTGCTATCAATCTCCTCCTCAAAGGTGGAGTTGCTGTCTCATGCTCACTTTCAATGTTGAACATAATGTTCTGCATTGGATTGTTTAGGAAAAATCTAATCCTATCCTCCACAAGTCCACACCCCAACCCCAAATGTTGTGTGCAGCTCACTAATGAATCATTGGGATGATTTTTTATCCCTCCCTTGAACAACTCAGGTCTGCACAGCGCAGTGCAAGTCTGCTGCTCCAAATCAGCACTATGTTTTGATCCATGATCATGCAAAAGCAGATTTCCACAACCCCTCATAAGATTTGCTGAAATAACAAAAAGTGGAAATTCATGCATACCTTGGTGAATTTTGGGAACATCTTGTATGGTTTCAAGGGTTCCTCCTTCCAATGTGTTGGCTTCCCCAACTGTTGAGGATGATGGCTGCTCTTCCATAGTTGTGACAATGCTCGTACAAGTCTCCTCAAGTGGTGGTGAAGGCTCCTCCCCTTCTGATTTCTTCTTATCAAATATTTTGATCACCCTTTGAGTGAAATCTACAAAAGTAGACACTCTTGCATGACTCACATGGCTGAACCACCAAATTATTTCCTTACCCTCAAGGTGCAGAGCCAAGATCTCAATAGCCTCTCTTTCTACCACTGGATGTAGTAGGAAGAATGCATCTAGCTTCATCACCCAAGCCTTTGCTATACATGTGGATGATCCATCAAAAGTAGACAATAGAAATCTATTGCCTCTCATCCTTCTATTGTTTTAGGTCCTCCTTTCTTCTTCCAGCTGAATAAACTGAGGAAGAGCTAGAGTCTCCTTAAAAGCTCTAGGTTGAGACTTGTATGTTACAAGGCATCCACTTAGGATCTCATGTTCCAAGTACCCTCCATTTCCATGCCTTTTGTATTCTTCCTCAAAAGGAAAGGGAAAGGTGTAATGCTTTGGAGCTTTCTGCAACATTGGTTCTTTTCTTAGAGAATAGGAAGTACACGGCCCTTCCTCTTCTTGAAACCCCCTAGAAGTTTCAATGCTTCTCTTCTCTTCTTTCTGTTTAACCTACTTGGAGAGGTTCTTCATATATTTGAAAAATGATGAGACAAATCTCATTATCTCCATCATTTTGATTTTTCCTTCTTCTTATAGCATCATGGCTTGAAGTTCACAGGCTGAACCAAATATCATGCTTTGATACCACTGTAATATTCCCAAATGGGACTGCTCAACAATGCATGCATGAAAATCATATTTTCAGAAATATATGCTATAAAAATTGAAACAAACACTTGGATCCCTTATATATGAAAATATACCATTTAAATCCAAGAATATATCAGAAACAAATCAAACTAGGTGAGATAAATAAGCCTCCCACACCTAGTATAGCTCAAAAATGTTGAAACCCTAAAACTACTGCAACCTGAAATTACTGCATAAAGAGATAGCGTAGTCTAATGAAGGTTTATACAAAAAAATAATATATACAAATAGGTCTGATGTTATATTAATAAATGTGGCCCAAAACTGAGATCTAGTCTCCTTTATACAACTTCTAGAGAACCCGAGAAGGGTTTCTAGGAATACACCCAAATACAAATGGTGATCTTCAGCACTAAGACTGAATAATCATTGAAAAATTAAGCACATGAGTATAGAAGGCTGAAATAATGTATATCTGATGCATATATGATCAAAGGTCTTCCCCCATGAAAGAATGAACCCTTCAATCACAGGAAAACTCCCAAAAAGAACCACAAGATCCCCTGCTGAAATTTCCCTCTAGAAATAACGCAATTCTAGACTGGAATTATGATGTAGGTGATGGAAATATGTTGGCCTGCTACCAAATATCTGAAATAAGCTCAAATACCCTCCAAAATGATCTCCCAAGAGAAGGAATCCTTCCTCCTATGTAAAACCAACTTAGAAAGTGGGTTTCTCAACCCTCCACTGCAACATAACACAATATTCTGCAGAAAATGCACTGTAGCTGAAGACTGAAGCTTGGCCCCAATGACAGATGTGTGGAATGATAGATTAGGTCTCTCCCAAGAGATGATCAAAGGGAAGAGATGGAATTCATAAACAGGAATACCTTAGTGCTAAACAACACCAACAATCTTAGCTAAACAATTGAAGAGAGAAAAATTCTAAATAGACATATCAAAATATCATTCATAAGATAACCCCATATGGCTTCCATCCTCTTCCTTATAAACTATGTGAGCCTTCTCACCTTGGGTCCCACTCATTAGGGTTTCCACCATCACACAATAAATCTCCCTCCAAAACTGCGTTGTACCTTCATCAATGCCACTCCTCCATAACAACGCTATTTGATTTGGTCAAGGTTGACCTCTTCAACCTGCTTCAGCCCTTTTCACACCTAAGGGTCTTCAATCCAGCTCTCATATAGTTGTTTAAACTGATACTCATTCATATTGAGTTGTTTTTATTGATGATCCACTCCTCCCACATTAATGTTGTTGACTTGGTCAAACTTGACTTTGTCCACATCCATTATGCCTTCGTTCACACATGAGAGTGCTAGATCCAGCTATTATTATGATCCATTTTCACATCAAGAGGGATTTTATGCTTATTCAAGATAAGTATGGGTCTCTTTCCCCATTTATTCATCTACTAGGTGCTAAAAACAAAAATCAATATTCCTATTAGCTACATGCTAATTTAGGAATATTACATGCAAGATCGATTAGAAGATGGAGATCAGTGGAAAGATAGAGATAGAGAAATTTAATGGTCAGATTTTTGAGTTGTGGAAGCTCAAGGTGGAGGATCTACTGGTGGAAAAATATTAGTTGATCGTGGTAGATCTAGGTACTAAACCAATGACAATGTCAGATGAAGACTGGAAGAAGTTGGATCGGAAGGCAAAGAGAAAAATATGGTTGCATGTCTCAGATTCAGTATTGTTGAATGTATCTCGGGAAGCTAAGACAAAGAATTTGTGGGAAAAGCTAGGGAATTTGTACCAATCTAAGTCTCTGGTGAATAAATTGTTCCTACGGAAAAATTTGTATAGCTAGAGGATGAAGGATGGAAAATCGGTGATAGAGCATTTGAACACCTTCAATACTGTGGTAAGTTAGTTGTTCTCTGTTGATATTAAAATCTCAGATGAATATAAGCGCATCATTTTTTCTTGTTCTCTAGGAGATTTGTGGGACAATCTGGTTATTGCAATAGGTAGTAATACAACTACCTTGAATTTTGATGACATTGTCTCAGCCTTGCTGTCGGAGGAAATGAAACGGAGAAATATGGAGTGCCAGAATGGAGATGACTTATCTGTACGAGGAAGGTCCTAGAACAGAAACAAGAATAAGGTTTCGAGTGGGAGATCTAAATCTAGAGGGAGGTCTAAATCTCCAGGAAAGTTTGTAAAGGTGTGGTGGAAATGCAGAAAGGAAGGGCACTACAAAAAGGACTGTAGATCTAAATCTAATGAGAAAGGAGAGGGATATGATGATGCTCCTTCTGCAGAGGAAAAAAAAACCTCGGATGAAGGTGGGGATGTGTATTTGGCTTCTTCTTCAAATACACATGTAGATCATGAGGCATGGTTGATTGACTCAGGTGCATCCTTTCACTTCACTCCCCATAGGGAGTGGTTCTGTGAGTATGATAAGTATGATGGTGGTGATGTCTTCTTAGGGGATGATAGGAAGGAAAAAATCATTGAACGTGGAAAATTCAAACTGAAGCTGCAAGGTGGAAGGATTTGAACACTTCCTAGTGTTCTGCATATTCCTATATTGGCCAGAAATCTGATTACTGTAAGCAAGATGGATGATGCAGGTGTAAAAAAAGTGTTCGAGAAAGATACCTACAAGATGGTTCATGGAGCACTGGTATTAATGCGGGGAGTTCAGATTTTAACTTTGTAGAAGCTTCAGGGTATCACTGTTATTGATGGGTGAAACAGTTCGATGGTTCCTAAAAGTGGAGCAGAAAGCCTAGCAGTATTTGGAGAAGAGACCATGCTATGGCATCAAAGGCTTGGAAATATTGTAGAGAAGGACCTTCAGATACTGCATGGAAATGGTATGGTAGAAGGTATGTCTAATTTCTCTCTGGATTTTGATTTTTGTGAAAATTTTGTATATGGGAAGCAGAATCGGGTAAGTTTTCCTTTTGGTGCTAAGAGAGAGAACAAGATATTAGAGCTTGTGTACTGTGATGTGCTTGGACCTGTGTCAGTTCCATCACTGGGAAAATTTGTGTACTATGTCTCATTCATAGATGAATTCTCAAGGAATACATGGATATATTTCTTGAGGAAGAAATCTGAAGTCTTTGATAGATTTAAAGAATTTAAAGCTTTAGTGGAAAACCAGATAGAGAAGAAGATAAAGGTTCCAAGGACAGATAATGGTGAAGAGTTTTTCAAGAAGGAGTTTTAAGAATACTATAGGAAGTGTGTATAGCATGGTGGAAGACTGATCCATACACACCTAAGAAAAACGAAGTTGCAGAAAGAATGAACAGAATGCTAATGGAAAAGGAAAGAAGCATGCTCAGTGGTACCGGGTTAGGACAAGAATTCTGGGTAGAAGTAGTGGAGACTACATGTTACCTGGTTAACAGATCACCTTCATCAACGTTGGAGGATAAGACTCCATATGAGGTATGGACAGGTAAGAAACCCTCTCTTTCACATCTGAGGGTATTTTGATGTGATGCATATGTACATGTTCCAAAGGAGAAAAGGACCAAGTTGGATAATAAATCTGAAAGGTGAATATTTATTGGGTATAAGCATGGTTTAAAATGTTACAAGCTTTGGAACCCAGAAAAAAGGAAGGTTGTGTACAACCGAGATGTGGTGTTTAGAGAGGTGAAATATGTTGTTAAACATGAAGTCCTAGCAAAGGAACTTGAGAATATAGAGTTTGATCTAAAGGAGGATGAATTGGACTCTTCAACAGAAGAAGATTCGAAAGAGGAAGAGCCACAAACTCCAGTTATGAGAAGATTAGTTCGGGAAAGAAGGCAACCAAAAAGGTATAGTCCATATGTTTTTTGTTCAATTTTTTCTTTAACTATAACTAATGATGATCCCATAAATTTTAGGGAGGTAGTATATTCAGAGGATGGAAAACTCTGGAAGGAGCCCATGCTTGATGAAATGGCATCCTTGCACAAAAATGAGGCATGGGATCTGGTGGAGTTGCTGGTTGGAAGTAAGTCCATCGGGAGAAAATGGGTCTTTAAGAAGAATATGAATGTAGAAGGCAAGCTGGAGAAATACAAAGCTCAATTAGTAGAAAAAGGTTATTCCCAGGTGCCAGAAATTGATTTTGGTGATATTTTTTCTCCTGTTGCCAAGGTTACTTCTATTATATTACTTTTATATGTTGCTATTGCCTTTGATTTTGAGGTACAACAGATGGATGTGAAGACAAAAATTCTTCACGGGATCTGGAAGAGGAGATATACATGAAGAAACCTAAAGGATTTATGGTGAAGGGTAAGAAAGAACTAGTATGCAGGTTAAAAAATTCTCTGTATGGGTTAAAACAATCACCAAGGATGTGGTATCAGAAATTTGATACCTATATATGGGGACTTGGCTTCACCAGAAGCAAAGAGGATCACTGTGTATATTTTAAACTAATTGGTGACCATGTTATTTATTTGGTATTATATGTGGAATATATGTTTCTGATTGGAAATGACAAAGAAATTATGTGGGATTTGAAGACCCAATTGTTCTCCAAATTCAACATGAAGGATCTTGGTGTTGAAAACTACATTTTGGGCATGGAAATTAAGAGATATCAGGCAAAGAGGAAGCTCTGGTTAAACTAGAGAAAGTATGTCGAGACAATATTGTAGAGGTTCAATATGCAGGATAGTAAAACGGTGAAGGTTCCTATTCCTGTAGGTGTAAAGCTATTTTCTGAACAATGTCCCAAGACACAAGAAGAAGAGGAGGATATGTCCCATGTTCCATATGCAAGTGAAGTGGGTAGCCTGATGTATGTTAGACCATACATTGCACATGTAGTGGGAGTATTGATCAGGTTTATGTCAAAACCAGGGAAGGAGCCATTGGACAATCGTGAAGCGGGTTTTCAGATATTTGCGTGGCAATAGTAATTATGGTTTGTGCTATAGGGAAGACCAGGATTGGATAGAGTTTTGGACATCCATGGTTTTCTTTATGTAGATTGGGCTGGAGATCTGGACCAAAGAAGATCTACAAGTGGGTATGTGTTTAGCCTATTTGGAGGTGCAGTCAGTTGGATGAGTAAAAGACAAACTGTAGTGGCTCTTTCAACAACAGAGGAAAAATACATGGCAATCACCCATGCAAGCAAGGAAGCATTTTGGTTTTAGAGATTTTGTTCAAGTATAAGGTTGGTGAAATGCGCTATAAGGATAGACTGTGATAGCCAAAGTGCAATTTTCTTGGCTAAGAACCCTAATTATCATTCAAAGACAAAGAAGATTGATGTTCAATATCACTTTGTGAGAGATATGGTTGAGGATAAAAGGGTGTTGCTGGTAAAGGTGGACACTTTGAAGAATGTTGCAAATGCATTGATGAAGTCTGTGAGCACTCAGAAGTTCTCTTGGTGCAGAGTAACAATGGGTGTTGTAGAGCTGGGCTCTCCTGTGGACCCCTGCAGAAAGAAAAGAAAAAGTGGGAGAATTTTGGGTATGTTTTATATTATTTCCACGAATAGTCGCACGTGGGGGTGATAGCACCCCCTGTACGTTGCATTGGGCGAAGCAGGGGGGTCATAGGGGGGTCGACAACCCCCCTAGAAATATATTTTTTTGGACCCTATTTTTTAGTGGGCAGACCCGCCCATGGTTTTGTGCATGGGTTTTCACATGGTTTTGGGGCATGATGGTTTTTAGCCCCCAGTATTTTGTAGATCTAGTCAAGGGAAATATGGTTATGTTCTAATCCAGGGTTAATGGATTGGGGTTTATGAATGCTTCGGCATGTATATATGTATTGTAACTCTAAAAGGAATATAATGAAAAATTAAACTGGTAGTCTTGATTTGGCATCCAGGGGAAAATCTTTGTTTATATATGTTTTATATTTTATTCTCTTGCTATTGTTTATTTTATTTTTTTAAGATTCGTTTGCAGATAATTTTGTTACAGGGTTAAAACCTACAACGTCAGCAATGAAGCAATCAATGTTGGAAAGAAATGAATTGGTATAAATATGGAAAGCCCAAAAAATTCCATCAATTTTCAATGAAATCATAGATGTCTATGAAATAAATTTAGTGTTAAGGGATAAAATTGAAGCATTCTCCTAATTACCAATGGAATAGTCTGCATTGACAAAATTAGTTTGTTGTAAAATGAATAAATACCAAGAATTTCATTGATTGGCGATGAAGCCATCAATTTTTGGAAAAATATTTGGATGTTGTAGAAATGAACCAAAAAGGATCCCATCAATCATTGATGAAGCCATTGGGTTTCAAAAAAATCCTTTTTGAGTATCAAAATTACAATGCAACCCTTTTATTGACACCAATGGACCTTCTACCAAAGTATTGATAGGAAATCCTAGTTGTCCATTTTATCAAACATGATTAAATCTAACCCATTGACCCTACCACATGGATCTTGCCTATCTATATATCCATCATCATCAATAATATAAAGTATTTTTTTGGAGTTTAGACACATAATCATCCTAATCACCACATGATGTTATCATTTGTAGGGTCAAGTTTTCTAAAATTGAATCACTCTTTTAAACACCCATGATAAAAAATATTTAAAATGTTCCAAGTTTTCATAAATCAAACCTTAAAAAATCTACTGAATCTTGATGAAATAGGTAATGGGTGTCAAGCATTTCATAGGAATATTCCTTAAAGTACTCATGCATGCATTTTACCAAATCCAACAAAAACATGAAAGCAACCATCTTTCTCTCAGATGTCAGTATACATACTAAAGTGTGCCAAAGAAATATTTTCAAAAGCAAAAAATGCAAGACTCTATTTACCTACTGATATATTTAATTAACCACTAATAGTGGAATAGATGTGCAGGTGTGCCTTAGAGTTGCAAAGTTTAAAAAATATGGTCACTCTGATAATAGTTTTGGTCTTAAATATCTCCCTAACATCTTAAATTTTCACTCAAATGACAAATTCACTCACATTTTTTGACATTAAAGTGACAAGTGTCATTCCTTCGTACATATATAGGTGTTATGTGACCATATTATTAGCCATACCAAACAAATTTCTTGGTTTCTCATTCTTTATTTGGAAAGTTAATTACCTTCAAAATCTAGTGATTGTAGGTAAAGTGCCTCCAATGAAAACCCTTGTTCAAAAATATCCAATGAAAATGAAAGAAAAAGGAAAAAACAAGCAAAAACATCCATAATAGTGCAATTATAAGAAGGAAAGTTTCAGATGAAAAAGAGGTCTAAATTATTAATTTCCCTCCCCTTGAGGAATTTACCTACACAAGTTCCTCTATATGGAAACATCGATCCCAACACTGGTACAACAATGCAAGTACAAATGTGGAGGGAATTTTTAACTAAGTTCAAGGATCGACAATACCATGAAAAAATACCTCACATTGACCTCTTGACCTTCAAATAGTAGATGATCATGTATTTCATTTCATTAGTTATTAGCAACTACACTTTGCTAAAACAACATCACTGGTGATTCCCTACATCGAGTTGGAAAAGTGGATTATTACACATGAAAATTGTGCAAATTGTGTGGTTTTAAATAAGGTAGAATGCATTGGGAATTTTCTTCCACAAGAGGTCACTCGGTATTATCAGTTACGTAATTCCGAGGAGTTGATGAATAAACATGTTGTTGTTTCCTTCTACTAGAAATGTTGTACTATTAAAATTATGGTTAATTGGTGGAATGAGGACAAAATATTCTTCAATAGGTCTAGGGGTTGATTTCCTACAACAAACTAAAGGGATCCCTACATGTATCTCACGGTTCTCTTGGGTATATTTTATGGAGTTCAAATCACTACACCCACTTCTCAGAAGCATGGATGCCATTATTATAAATGATATCCATCCAAGTAAAGAGGTTCAATTTGGGATCAATAATATCCGAAAAAGTCAACATTAGGATTAAAAAATCTAAAAATAATGAACTAGGTGTAGTATCTATTTTCTACATGGATTCTTACTTTGATGTGATATGAAAAAACCATTATTTCATTGGATTGTTGCTTGGCTGGCAGGCCTCATCCCCCCTTATCCATGTTCTCTTCAACTTCTTGTGGGAAACAAATATAAGAGGTCATATTGTTTAATTTATGATTTATATATAATACCTTTATATAATATTATTTTTGGATAATGATTCCCTAAGTTGTAAAAAGAGGCAAAGAAAATTCTTGGATACATAAGTAACTAATATATTGGGAAACATCATACATATCTTAGAGTATATGGAGCAATTGGCCCACCCCACTATCTACTTGTTTATATTCAAGAAGTATTGGATATTGATGAGATGTGTTAATGTACCAATATGCATAAATCAAACACTACATTGGCAAAAGAGAAAAAAATAGTGTTCATACAAATAACTTCAATATTTGATATCGTTTTTTCAAAGGCATCAAACATACCGAGCATGGAAGACAAATGTAGTTGGAGTAGATATTTAAAATTAACAGGTATAGGAGGCATGATCCCAAAGGGGTAGTCGCTAAACATATAAAAAGTTTTTCATTTAATTGGATTTACTCCCATGAAAAGCGATTTGATGGAATTTTCAACAAGAATGCACAAGATTGGCATGAGGTTGAAAAAGTAAAAGGCAACCCAAACATTATTGTTTATAGGTATTTATCACTAGATGAGTAGATTGAAAAAATAAGCCAAGAGGATGCTACTAACAATATTGAATAATATATAATGCATAGGAAACACAATTAATAAAATAATTTGAAGAAAAATCCATTCAATATGAGTTGGATAAGGTCCTTCAAGATCTAGAATTACAATGAAAAGTAATATAATAATTGAGGAAAACTAAAGAATATGAGGTTTCTCAAGAACTAATCACCAAGAAAAGTCTAGAAGAATTAGAAAAATAGAGAAAAAGAGATGCACCATAAAAATTAAGGAAGGATAATGAAGAGAATAGAAAGTGATATTTAGAGGAACATATAAGGGTAGTAGATAAAGTTGTTGAGGAACAAAAGAAGGAACAAGAAGAGCGAGTTTGGACAGAAAAACCATAAAAGATAAAAATAGAAGAATGAGAAAGAAAAGGTTATAGTAATAAAACTCTCAAACAAACCCAAATACCACCAACACACAAAGACATTATTGACCTAGCTAAAAAGGAGGAGGCAATAAATCCCAACACTATGATAGAAAATTAAAGCCCCTGTGCTAACAAAATTTTGGCTCAAGGATCAACTAAGACCTAGGATCCAAGGGAGAGTGGAAAAGACACTACAATGGAATCCTCTAATAGCAGAAAACCCATTGATGATGTTATCATTGCACTTGATTAGCTGCTGATCAGACAACTCTATGTAACTGTTTCAAACAAGATTTTGACTGAAGCTTAGCCTCTTTAGTCTAAGAGGACTCTCTCAAAGGGATTTATGATATTGGATAATGATAGGACTAGATGGCTAACTCTATTTGAAAAGTAACTTGATTTTTGTATATGTAGGTTGAAAATAATGCAGGCTTGCACCTATTGGGCCTATGGAGTCAACAAATCAGTAGATTTAGTGTCAAGGTTTCTTGACATGGAAGCCGAGGCAGATAAGAGTCTTTAACAAAGGAAAATCACACATAGAACATAGGGAAACATAGTCATTTCATCAATAAAGGAAGTCATAGCATACACATATGAATTATGAGTAATAACGATCAAATCTACTGCAAGTAGTACACATAAAGATATAGATTAGAAAAACATTAAAAACTCCATGAGAATCTTAGGTCTGTCAAGAAGAAGTCCTCTATATCACTGATATAAGTCAAATTACATAAAGCAGTAGTATGGTGTAAAAAAACTCCAACCCTTTACAACTTTGATAATTTTCCTTTAAATAGACATTCTTACAGCAGGGATGATCTGCCTCTAGGCTAGATTCATCGAACTCTTCCTATGACACCTCATAAAATAGAAAAACATGTATTTTAATAAGAAAATGACAGCTACACTCTAAATATGAATTTTTCTAATAGGAGTCAAACTCCTATTTATTACATCACTCTACCTTATATTTAAAAAAGTTACATCTCAGTGAAAAATAAGCATCACATGTTCGAATAGGCTATGACATAGCTCATCACTACTTGACATATTAAAAACCCTCCTAAACATATAGAACCAAACCCTATTTTTCAGGAAAGCAGGACCCTTATATTCAACAAAAGCTTTAGCTGATGAGCTATCACCATTTCATTGTCTTCAAGTCATAAATGCTTGGTGGTAAGGTCCCTTGACCTATTGGCTGTGTCCACCAGTCCAAAAATGCTTTTTGTTGAGATTCAACAAGATGAGGAGCTTAGTGAAAAGAAGTCGCCTTCACTAAGTGGGCTCGCAGGCTATTTTTGGCGCAAAGTCTATTTTTAGACTATGTCTATTTTTAGACATATGGATCATGTTCTATGAGTTGGAGGATGCTATTTGTGGATGGTTGGTCAAGTTGGAAAAAATAGATGGACTTCTATTTTTAGACATATTGGGCGGAATCTATTTTTAGATTGCCAGTCTAAAAATAGATATATCGAATATTATTAGCTCTTAATAATATTTGGACTCTAAACATTATCTTATTCTCTTGGAGCACTTCAGTTAAGTGCACAGATGTGGCACAGGAGCTGACAGAAGGAATTATGCTATTCCTGAGGATTTAGTGGAGCTATTGCATGGAGGACTTCAGTTAGAACTCATGTGACAGAGTTTGGTGGAGTTGTAGAAGTAGTTGATGGAGTTGTGTTCAGTTTAACTCAGTTAGACACAGTTGAGCTAGTTGTATCTAGTCTAACTGATTGATACACTAGTGAGAGTGGTGTGAATTAATTAATAATTAATTCACTAAATATTAACTCATTAATCAACTGAAGAATACATCAGTTAACTACAGTGCATGAACAGTTTCAGTGGAGACCGGTGGAGAGATAGGTGAAAGAGCAAGATGACTATCAGTTGTGACTATAGTGATGCATTGATTACATCCAACACTCAGTGGAGATGCCAATGAGGATTGCGTGAGCAAGGCTGGGGAAATTTGAGTTCATTCAGAGCCATTCTTCAGTAGGTATTGCACAGTAGAGGCAGGCTAGTAGGTGGCAAAGATCGATGCATGGATTTGCAAGATCGGGCCTGATTAGTGTGTAGCGATTGTATTGTACTGAGAGCTTGATATGATTAGCTTTGTATGAGGATTGTTACATGATCTATATGAAATATATTATATCTGAGATATGGCCATGGCTTAGCCCGGGCTTTCCCATTTTCGTTAAACAAGCGTGTTAATGTGTGTGAATGTGCTGAATTTTTATGGTTTCATGTGTGCATTGCAATTGATTTAATTTCCGCATGTGATGATCAATGGTGGAATAGATTCTGTATTATGCATGAAGTTAAAATAGTGTGTGATCAGGAGAATCTTGGATATATAACACATAAGTTATATAATTTCTACACTTTTAAACTACTCAGAGACCTTCAAAAACACCTCACTACGAAAACACGACAGTCTCACATCGAGCTTTCATAGCATCCAAAAAATGGCTTTTGCACTCAATATTTCTGCTCTTTTGTTGTTCCATGATGTCATCCTAGTCATGACACATCATCACCATAGTTATCCCTCTTTGAAAGCGGAAAAAAGTGGTTTTAGAAGAAAATAATTTGCTACAGAATTTTTCATAGCGTTTTCCTGGCTTTAAGCCTAGGAAATGCTACGAAACTGTGAAAAACTGCATAAATTCCAGATTTTAACTCTGCCCCAAAAATTTTACCTCCAGCTACAAAAACTTGGTTTTCAATATGCCATAAGCCTTCTAAAACATAATCAAACTCAACTTAAGACTCTTGAGGTGTTTCCTCTTCATTAATGATGAGTTGAGCTATGGGCTCCTCAACCACAGTCATCTTTAAGCCCTTCTTCTCCAGTTCCTCATGGATCAATTCTAACTGCACTTGGATGTCTTTGACTTCGTCCTTCAGTTTTTTGTTCCTAGATTTCAAGTGCAAGTTCATTTTTCTTATATACTTCACCTCTCCTCTCAATGGTGAGTCCATTTGATCAATTGTTGTGTGTTATCTAAGGTCTTTGACACACTATTAACCTTTTCTTCCCAAACTTCTTTCATTTTCTCAAACTGCACCTTCTGAAAATTATGTTTCCTTGCCTCTTTCTTCAAGACTGCTATTTCATGATTTTCTAACTTCAACTGCTCCTTAAGGATCTCAATCTCTGTTTTTTCAATGATTTTCTCCTTTCCTTTCTTTTGCTTGATGACTAGATCTTCTTTTACAGGTGATGAGAGGTCAATGATGCTTGGTGGTGGCTGGATAGTTTCAGTGACCTTTTGAGCTTCTTCACTGCTTTCCAAGACCTTTCTGGCATGTCTTGTCATTGGTTTCCTAGCCTGAAACATGAATCTTGCATATTCACCCTCAAACTCTAACTTCTTCGTTGATTTGGCTTTCTTGAGCTTCTTTCCTCCCTCATCTATGTCTTCAGCTTGGACTATGGGTGTTTCCTCAATATCAATAGCATGTAGAATGTCTTCTAAGTTACCCTTAGCCACTGTTTGGATTCTTGTAACTCTCTTGCTTCCAAATTTTCTCACAGTTGGCTTTTGTTTTGCAGGTGTGTTACACAACATTTTGTCACCGTCCCTACAATCCCTCGCCCCGCATATTGGAGGGTATTTCCCATGACCTGTGAGCATGTCATACTCTGCAAATACCTTCTTTACATCCTTCTGCATAAGGACATCATTTCTCCTGTTGAACATTTCCTAAAAAAGCACACAAAAACCTATGTTTTGGCATTGGCACAGGTAGCCAGTTCACCCCTCGTGCCAATAGTGAAGATTTGCACTAGAGCCCATGCCACCTAGCGCTCTGTCTTTGTGTATTTCCCGTGCCAACTATTTTAGGAATGTTTTTTAACAAATAGAGGTGGAAGTTTCCTTATAACTACCTCATGGATGACTCATTATAAGTGGTTAAAGTCGATAAGCCACGTATATCTCTTTTTAGGTAGTGTTTTTTACCTCCCATGTAACATTCTTGTTAGCCTCTCTCACAAAACAATAATAAATCCAAAAATAAATAAATAAATTAAATATTACAAGTTAGGAATTTGTGCCTAACTCTTGGGTTGTTCCTCTAAGATAGGAGTTAGTTTAGGTAGCTCCTATATTTGTGTGTGTTTGGTTGAGAAATTATCTCAACAAGGTGTTCAAGATAGCACGTACTATCTTGAAACACTGTCTCATCATCTATTTAAATTGTAACACTAAATTCGTTTAATAATGAGAAAATATTTGAGGAAGTCGTGAGGCTAAAGCCTTTTCCGCCATTATTTGGTGTCTAGTTTTTTATATGTGTTTTCTGTATTTGTCTGAGTTAATTTTATTTTCAATATGTGGTATCAGAGCTGTATGGTCCTGGGCTTGGCCCTCGCCAAAGGTATAGGGATATTGTAGTTTTTCATTGCTTATTTTGTAGTAGTGTATTAGGTTTAAAATGTGTGAAATATGTATGATGGGTTTAGTGTGTTGGGTTATCTTATTTGAGCGTTTCAGTTTTGCGAATGGAGGCTATTAAGCATGGTGCGATTGAGCCTCTTGGAAAATTGTGACATGCTGGCTGTGCGCTGCGTTTCTTGGTTGGAGGCCCAGAACCTGCTATAAAGGGCATCCAATTTCTTCTATTTTTCAGATCTGTTGAGATGGAATAGAGAGATCTGTTGCTGTGAAGCGCCATGATAGCCCGTGGTGGAGGAGGCCATTTCTAGTTCGAGGTATGTTCGGCTTTGGCACTTCATGTTCGAGAAAAGTCTTTATTAAATTTCCTTTCCACTAGCATTGTAATATCTTTGAATTTAAAAGATTCAATTATGGAGGACTAGAGCTTCAGTGATCTCCACTCAATTTTACGTGCTTTCTGAACTGCATGCCATTTCTTGTTGTCTCTTAACTACATACAATTTGTATTTAGCGATAGCTGGATCTCTTTGTAGCATTCAAAGTCCATGGTGAAACTGTAGTTTAATTACCCAATGACTCGAAAACTAGTGTGAGCGAAGGAATTATTAGTTGGATCAAGCAAAAAACAACTAAGGATGTAGAAACTTTACTGGACAGTTCAACCTTGAGAAGCTGATGGTCGCAAGCGAAGATTTTGGGTGTATGTGAAAGAGTGTGTGGAGAGATACTTCTGGATATCATGAAAATTAATTGAGATGGACTGTGTGAGCCCAACACTACTGCTTCTTCAGATCCCAACACTACTACTTCTTCAGCAATCATAAAAAAAAACGGGGCCGTGGATACATAACATCGCCTCAACGCGTTGCACCGACAATTGCATTTCTATAACACAGATAATTAAAAATACATGCAAAAGTGGTTCAGACAAAGGGCATGTAGATGACACACTGTGAATTATTTTTAATTTCTGAGCTTGTTTCGTTTTCAAATGATTAAATGTATTTTTTAATGGAACATGAATGAACTTTCTTGCACACCGATTTTTCAAAGTGTTTTTTTTTTAAAGTTTTTGAGGAGGGGCGACTTGGATAATATCCAACCCTCATACAGGCGTGGAATTGACTGAATGTGCCCAAGGAGGATGCAGAGAGAGCTTTAGTTGCAAATTATAAGCGAATTCAATCGTTGGCTGGAGAGCCTATGATAGGAAACTCCACGGTCATGTATAAATGGGGACGGCACTATGTGTATCTAATAGGTTGTTGTGCGCGCATTAAAAAAAAAAATCGTGAACGTACTGGAAAGTGAGGCTATTATGCAGAGGTAGCTGAGAAAAATGTTGCAGCGATTTATTGTATCGACACCCTCCACTATTCTCAGAATATGTGCCCATCAATCCAATGGAAAAGGGGAATTTCATTATAAAATTATCTTTCCCATGGAAGCCACGACCGTTCATGAGCTATAGAGAGTATAGTAGATATTTGAGATAATTGTTGGTTTGCCCATCGGATCCGTAGAGAGACGAGTTGTTGCTGAGTTTAATCCATTTGAGAGTTGTTGGAAGCAATTGAAATTAGTTCAAAGGTATCCGAGGCTACCAAAATTCACTATGGATTTGAATAATTGAGCGGTGACATTGCAAAAAAATACTACCCTCGTAGCCATTACTAGAACCTCCGTGAAGGCCGACAAAGATGGATTAATTTTTTAAAAGGTACGTGTGAACCTTCACAGTGTTGAAAGCATGGTAAAACAAATGAATAAAACATATTATAACCAAATAAGAGAAAAATGAAAAGTTCCAGAAATTTATGCTATGCTTTAATATTTGTATGGAAATGGGAGGTGAACGTATCATCTTATGGTGTGGAATAAAGTTGTTTTTTTTAATATTGGAGTGATAAGGAGATAAGGATGTTGGTGGAGTAATAAGGAAATTTTCTTTTAGAGGTGTAATTTTGTTTTGGATTAATAAGGTGGATTTCTAAATATTATAAGGTTTGTAATTTTTTTTTTTGGAGTGATGAGTGTAAAAAAAAAAAATTGTATTTAATTTTGGGAGCATTTTAAGTGATCATAGATATTTTTGGAGTGATAAGGTACAATTTTTGTTAAATTGGAGTGATAAGTGGATAATTTTTTTAATGAGAAATTCATTTTTATATTTCTCCTGAGAGATTCAGTCAGTGAATATCTAGATTTTGAAGGCGAGTTGTTTCAAAGGGTTGTCAGCTTGGCATTTTCATTATTTGAAGGCAAAGATTTCTTATGTACTCAATACTTAATAAAGATATCATTTTTTGGTGATTGTGTCCTAGATCCGCCTGAAATTGAATAAGGGGATCTTAGGTGCACCATGTGTGTGTTTATGATGGCGCGTGTTTTTATGGCTTCATGTTATTGCTTTTGATTTGTGTCTAGTTTTGACACATAAATGATTTCATTTAACACATACATAAAGTTCAATACAAACAAGCACAACATCTGTAATGAAGTAGCTTCAAGGAAGGATAATTAAGCTCAACACATGCATTTGCACACCTACAACATATAATCAAAGATTGTCTACATCAACATTCTACCTCAACAAGAAAATTCACTTAATACAATCAAGTTCATGTACCTGCAAACTCCAGCATTTCAAAGCAAAGTCTACATCACTACAATCAAGTTAATGAATCTGTAAACTTCAACGTTTTAGAGCACAGTCTACATCAACATTATTGAACTTGTAATCAAACTCAAATTGCATTAAATTGTAAGGGTGCATTCTCGGTTGAAACCGACACCCAAGTTTTGAATTGAGTCAAATTAAGTCAAAATGAATTCATTGTATTGAGTCATTTAAATCATTAAGTGTTTTTGGGTGAATTTTCGACAATGTTCGACACCCTTTCTTTAAGCATAATCAAGTGAATGCACGAGTTTTTTAACTCTAAAGAAAACAAAAAACAAGTTCACATCTCCTGCCAGCGAGCGTGATTATTCATTCAAGAAATTTGCATCAAGTCAGTACAACGTTGCTACAAGCGAGCGTGAGTTACAGTAAACTTGAAACAAAAGAAACAAGTTTCACCAAGCAAGAGACCCAGTGAATTCTGAAGCAAGTGAGCATGATAAACTCAATCAAGTGAGCTAGTACAAGCCAACATGCTATTCAAGCAACAAAGCAAGCGAGCATGAGTATTCATTCAAGTGAGCATGAAGTAACCAAGCAAGTCAATGAAGTGTTCAAGCAAAGCGATCGTCATCAAGCGAGTGTGAATACAAGAGTTCAAGCAAGAAAATTCTACAATTCTAGCAAGTGTTCCAAGCAAACAAAATAAGAAAAAAATCAAGCGAGCATGCCATTCAAGCCACATAGAAAGCGAGCCTGTCATTCAAGTAACAAAATCAAGTGAGACAGTTCAAAGTACGAATTCTACGACAAGCGAGCCTGAATTCAAGAGAGCAAGTTCAAATGGCGCAACTCATCAAGCTGATAGAATTTCTTCACAATTTTATCATCTCAAGTGATGAAGACATGGTGAAAATCAGCAAAGAAACTCTTGCTGATCTTTCATGAAATCTACAACAAACACATGAAACCATTGAGTTTCTTCAACTCGAGTCGAAACTTCAAAGGAATGAATTGCAAGAAAAGAGTGATACTTTCAAGTCTTTGAACCATCTAGATGATAAGTCATTCATCCAAACAACTTCAAGTGTCGAAGTTGTTCCAGTTCCATTTTCTTCCAAGCCCATCATCAAGCCATGGGAAGAAATTCAAAATAACAAGAATCGAAGAGGCTTAGGATTTGTCAATGATGACACCAACTTGCATATCCTAGATTATTCCAAGCTAATTAAGTTCGTCAGTGCAGGATTTATTGCACAACTCACCTTACCAAGTTCTGAGAAAGTTGCAGACAACCAGCAATTCATGCAACCCAAAGTTGCAGACAAACAGAATTGCACGCAACCTGACGTTGAAGTCAAACCGAAATGTCCTCATTGTCAAAGAACCAGTCATATGGAAGATCAGTGTTTTGATTTCCATCCTTGTTGCCATTGTGGCAAGCCTAATCATTCCTTAGAGAAATGTCACAACCAACAACAAACAGCTAGATTGAAGATACATTATGAATGGATCGACCCTTGGAAATGGTCATCCACAGTCAAGCGATTGTCTCAGTTCTACAACCGAATACAATCACACATAGTGCAGCCAACAGTGAAAATATGATGGTACTCTCATGCAGTTGAATGGGGGAGTACACCAATGTAAAACTCCTACACCTGAAGGGGGGGAGTTCAGGAAAAATTTCCAAAGAAGTGTCTCTCCTTTCAGCTGACAAAGGGGGGAAAACGTCAATGAAATTGACGGTGGTTGTCAGACTGAAAGTCTCGACAAAACCAGCAAAAGCAGCCAGTGGGCATCAACAAATTCGCTAGTGGGTATTCGACAGCAAAGAAGTAGTGAGCAATTTTTTAGCACAGTAAAAGCAACAGTGAGTTGTTTTTGACATCATCAGCCAGTGGGCTTTGAACAAATTTTGTCAGTGGACAAAGGATGTTGATTTCATGCAAAGGAAAGATGGATCCTTTTGCAACTTGGCACATGATGGAGTTGTCAAGTGAAATTTAGAGATGAATTAGACATGCAGCTGACTCATGGTCTCTTCAGATTGTAGTTTTTCAACATCAAGCTTTGGTGGTTTTTTCAGGCAATGTTTTTGAGGATCAACATGAGAACTTGGAAGATGGTTCCTCATTTTTATTTTGGATTTATCATTGAAGGGGGGAATGTTAGCCTCTCTCACAAAACAATAATAAATCCAAAAATAAATTAATTAATTAAACATTACAAGTTAGGAATTTGTGCCTAACTCTTGGGTTGTTCCTCTAATATAGGAGTTATTTTAGGTAGATCCTATATTTGTGTGTGTTTGGTTGAGAAATTATCTCAGCAAGGTGTTCAAGATAGCACATACTATCTTGAAACACTGTCTCCTCATATATTTAAATTGTAACACTAAATTATTTTAATAATGAGAAAATATGTGAGGAAGCCGTGAGGCTAAAGCATTTTCTACCATTATTTGGTGTTTGGTTTTTTATATGTGTTTTCTGTATTTGTCTGAGTTAATTTGATTTTCAATAATTATTTGAAGATAGGACTCCGTTCCATGATTATAGGGATCCTAACCTCTCCCTCTTCCTCTATATAAGCAGGCCTTCTCCCTTTACAAAAGCTAGCTGAATATATAGCCAAGAAGTTGAACTTGGAGAAGAGATACTATAGCTGAGTAATTGCTATAGAGAAGGTAGAACCAAGGAGAATTCCGTAGAGAGAGCCCCATCCAAATTCTTGACGAGCCTTTGTGAGATGCGCTCCGCTGGAACCTTGTTGGAGGAGACCACAACGTCGAAGCTTGGTTGTACTCTTCCTTTTTTTCATTAATATACTCGACTATGGTATTGGTTCCATCATTGTGTTATGTTTATTTAATGCAATTGATTTAGTCTTCTTCTACTGACTGATAGTTACAAATGTGAAATAGTATGTTGTATATCATCGTTGTTTCTTATGTGTGTGCAGGTATCCGAGCATGAAGGCGAGTGGATCGTGATTTGTCAAACCAGGAGTGAGAGGCAACCACTCTTTCCGACGGAGACAACAGCGTAGGACCTCCGGTAAGTCATATATCGAATCTCCGTCCATTCGTTAACTAGGAATCAATGTTATAGCTTGTCTCGCTTGTGGCTAGACCCACTCTAGGGCTAGTGGGATTGCCTCTGTCCGCAGAGTGGATTTACCTCACCAATAAATTGGCGACTCCACTGGGAATATTATTATGCCTTTCACGATATTCGTCATATTGTTCAACCATACTTGGATGACCTTCTGGCTCATTCAGCTGCGCGAAAAGACCACACAGACTATCTCCACCAGATCTTTCTTCGTTGTAGATGCTACAACATCTGACTCAATCCGCATAAATGCATCTTTATGCATCTTCTGCGTCGATTCCCGTAGACTTTTAGGGTTTATCGTATCTAAAGATGGAATTCGCCTTGATTCGCTTAAGGTTGAGGCTATTGTTAATCTCCCCTCTCCATCCTCGTTACACTAGCTCCAGAGTCTCCAAGGGAAAGAAAATTTCTTACGTCGTTTTATATTGAACTATTCCGAAGTAGCCAAGGGATTCACACGAATTTTAAAGCAGGACATCCATTTCTGTTGGGATGAGATTTCTCAGCAATATTTTGATACACTTAAGACGTTTCTTGTCAATGCTCCTCTATTACGTCCTCCGAATTACCATCGTGATTTCACCCTTTATCTAGCTATCACCTTCAGTACGATTGCCATGGTTTTGGTTCAAGATGATGATGACGGTAACGAGCATGTCATTTATTACTTGTCTCAGAACCTTCTCGACCCTGAAACGTGTTACACACATGTCGAGAAGTTAGCGTTGGCTGCGGTCTAGGCCGTCCATCGTTTTCATCATTATATCCTTTTACGCACGGTGACCGTGATTTCTGATTGTAACCCCATGACCTATATTCTGTCTTGACAGTTTCTAGGGGGAAAATACTCAAAGTGGATCGTTATCCTCCAAGAGTTTGATTTCGAGTTTACTACATCCAAATCAAAGAAATCACTTGTTTTTGCTGATTTGATTTGTTCTCTCCCTACCGACTCTGCTCCTTCTCATTCCGAGGATCACATTCCAGATGAAACTCTTTTCTTGATTAGCATCCTCGATCCGTGGTATCGTGATATCATCATGTATCTCCAAACTTATACTTTTAGTTCTAAGTTAACAAAATATGCCCGACACCGCATTCGGCATCAGTCACAACCTTATCGTATTATCGAAGATACCCTCTATCGTGTTGGAGTCGATTCTATACTCCACCGATGTCTGACCCTCGAGGAAGCTGAGAAAGTTTTAAATGACTGCCATAGTGGCACCTGTGGTGGTCACATGTCTGGTTATGCCACCGCACAGAAGATCCTTCGTGCTGGCTATTTCTAGCTGTCCATTTTTAAAGATCACATTGTCGCAGTACGCAAATGTCATGTGTGCCAGATATATCAATGCAAGATGCGTACGCTACCTGTTCCTTTACACCCTGTCATTACCATTGGTCCTTTTTCCAAATGGGGCATTGATTTTATGACGTGTAACCCTCGCTCGGCTGGGGGGCATGCCTATATTATCGTCGTCATCGATTATTTCACAAAATGGGCCAAAGCAATGCCTACATTGGCTGTGGATGGTAAGACAACAGCGCAATTCATATTCAATCATGTTTTTACTTGGTTTGGCGTCCCTCAGGCCATCGTTACTGATCATGGTTCTCATTTTTGGGACTATATGATGGCGGAGCTGACATATAAGTTAGGTCTGCATCACGACAGCTCAACGCTATTTTACCCTCAAGCTAATGGCCAAGTTGAAGCTGTAAACAAAGTCCTTGTTACAATGCTTCAATGAACAATTGGGATCCATAAATCCAATTGGAATCTCGTGTTGTTTTCAGCTCTTTGGGCTTACCAAACATCGACTAAGAGTGCAACCAGATTTACCCCATTTCAGTTGGTATACGATCTGGAAGCCATTCTTCCGATTGAATGTGAAATCCCTTCACTCAAACTAGCTATGGAATTTCTGCCTAATACTTCGCTTGAGGAAGAGTGTCTCCTCTACTTAGAGAGATTCGATGAAACTCATCGCTTAGCTGCCTTGGTCATCGAAGCACAGAAGAAGCGAGTCAAAGCTCATTTTGACCAAATAGTTTCCCCTCATTCTTTTATCGAAGGCGATCTCATTCTCCTATACGACCAAGCTCATGACAAGCTGGGGGCAGGTAAATTCCAACCCATGTGGCATGGGCCCTACATCATCAAACGTGTGTTACAAAATGGGGCTTACGATCTTATTGATTATGAAGGTTATCCCTTAGCACAACCCAGGAATGGGTTGTACCTGAAAAAGTATTATGCTTGAGTAATTCATGCATGATATGTGTACATAGGTGATTTTTTTCATTTTTGTGCATGCTTTGGTTTGATGTGATTTGTGAGATTTTTTCTACTTATTGGGTCTTGTTTGTTATGCGGATTTCTATTTCCCCTTATGTCGGTTTCGCGGATGGTGCTTCTCGCAGTACCAGGAACTTGTCTTCGGCAGCCTCGGTAATTTATGATCCTGTTGGTGAGTTGATTAACCTACAAGGTATTTGTCTAGGACCAACTACAAACAATGTCGCTGAATATAGTGCTGTTTGGAACTAGTAACCGAGGCAATTAACCTCGGCATACACGCATTTCTTGTGAATCTAGATTCACAGCTTGTTGTTCTTCAACTTAATGGTAATTATTCAGTTCGAAACCCATGCATTTTGAGATTGTATTTGTGTATTCATTTACTTGAAATACATTTTGATTTCATTACATATCAACATATACCAAGACGAATGAATACATTAACTAATGCAATAGCTAACATTGTGCTAGATAGACATTTGCGAAATTTATAAAACATCATCATATGTAAATATAACCATGTAGAAAATAGATGTACATATATATATCGATTTTTTTGCAACATGTGCATCATAAAAACAAAAATATATATATGTATGTTTCAGTTACATCGCGAGACAACATGTCTCTCAAAAATCCGCGGAAATAAAAAGCCTAAGTGCCTAATCAGCGTGGTGCTCATGATAGCACGTCATCGCCCGTACCAAACGCCTCAGCAAGTAGTGGATACGACTCGACACCCCTAAAGTGTACCTCTGATAGGCCCGAGGCACATCATCCAAGCGAGCATAGTCTGGGATCCCATGGGCAATCCCCTCCAGGTTCTGTACTATCTCCTCCTCGCCACCCTCACCATGAGGATCGAAATCGCGAGGAACTCGCCTTGCTATTGGTGACATACCTGCAGGTCACTCTAGTCCAACATTTGCATACATATAAGATTAACTGTCAGAACATGCATATATAACAAAAACTCATAAAACTCATGAAAATAAATATGAATCTCACCTATCTCTTCATTCCAATCCTCTCCCTCCAGGAGCGGGAGGTCTGGATCACCGGTGAATTATGTGCCAGCATAGGGCCCATCCTCCACGACAATCAGTTGTCGTCGAAGCCAATCAAAAAACTCTGGCCTTCAGGACATCTGTTGGCCACCCCCTGCTCTAGGCATCAGCATAGCCCATCAGGCCATCTATGGCACTCTGGGTGGTGGCATTGGGACAATGCCCTCCTAATGCTGAAATATGGGTAATCATTCCAAGAAGAACGATACTAAAATGGATCCATACCCAAAATACTTTAGTTTGGTCTTCTTACACTTGGTGTGTTGCCACTTGATGTAATAGTCACGGCCTCGGCCCAATTGAAGAGAGTCAAGTTCATGCACTCTGAGGAAAGAAGCAGTTGTGTCTTTATGGCCTCATGTGGTGCTTGCAATCCTGTAGCCCGCGTGATAGTGTGCAACACTACTTTTAGTGCCAGATCAAGAATGGTTTGGATGTCAACCTTTCCACTCGCTGTTCCTTTTCGTGCACCTCGGCACACCCTGTCAATCACCATTCCCATACTTTCCCCGAAAGGACGGGTACTAGTCAAGATAGGGACTGCACCTCTACGTGACAATCCAGTGATAAAATATACATTAGAGACTTCGAGTTCAAGTTCCTAATCCCAAAGCACAAAATTTTCTTCATCCTCATCCCAAATTCTTATAAGATATTGAAGCAATTCAGGCTAAGGCCGGAGACATGGTATCAGAAAGAATTTCTTTAGCCCATAGTTTCTGAGGGCATTCATGCATTATTCATTCTCCATGGCCAATTCATCCTCCTCATTTTTTTCTCTCTCTTTCCACTCAATTACCATCTTTTTTTCTTGGTACGCGCACACATTGTTCATATGAGCATTGTAAGTCTCCTTAGGCATTGAAATTTGCAAGAAAATGGTTGCATTTTCTTTAAATTTAGGCAGATTTTGGGTTGCGCGGTTGGCGTGACTGTTTTGCTAACAGTCGCACCAATGGGCGCGACCCCTGTGTAAAAAATAGGCGATTGGCGCAGGTTCGTGCTCGAAACCCATGCCAACCGCTATGCCCTAGTTTTTACAAATCCTCCCCTAAAGGATTCAAAATGACAAATAAAGGTAATGAAATGTAGTTTAAAATATGGAAAATGGTGTTGGCTCTTACCCAAAGACTAACGGAATCAATATTGGTTCACTGGATCGCTTGCAATCGTCGCCACAAGATCGCAAGGTAAATGGACCACTCTTGCTCCAAAAATAGGTAAATGTGAAAAGTAAATAATTTTTTACCACTTATAGTCTTTTATAACTTTTCAAAATCTTAAATTAGGTTTTAAAACATATTTTTCGATTATTTCATCATATTATTGTCGATAAATACGTTTTACATGCGTCTTTTTGTGCAGTAACAGGTTTCCACATGGTTATGACGAAGAACGAGTTGTATTTTTTACTTTTTCAGACTTGGTAAAAACACAAAAAATCATTACTAGAGTCACCTTTCAGCTCTTTTCTGACTCTCTAAAACTGAAAATATTGCTGAGACGCTTGTTGTTTTGAACTCGTTAAATTGGCTACAAAATGATATCTACCCAGTATATGTTTACCCCTTTTTCGGGCTGGGATAGATTAATTACAAAAAAGGAATACCTTAGCCTATTGCGACTAAGAGGTTCTCTCAGACA
This sequence comes from Pinus albicaulis, assembly GCA_034641835.2. NCBI lineage: Eukaryota > Viridiplantae > Streptophyta > Pinopsida > Pinales > Pinaceae > Pinus > Pinus albicaulis. Next base: position 748,055,585 of record CM076577.1, read on the forward strand.
CAGTTTTCTACCTTTTCGGATCTGTGAGACTACTTACGAAAAGGGCCTTACCAGAGTTTTCTTTTCCGCTTTCTTTTCAAACTCTCTAAATATGAAAAGATGTCGAGTTCTTCCTTTGTCAGACTCGTTAAAAGTGATGACATTAGACTCCTTCATTATGACGTTACTCGAGTTCCTCCTTCCTAGGTCTCATAAAATGTACTAGGTTGGATTTATCCGAAGGAAAAACTTACATCACAAGCATATGCTATCCCCTTCACGCTTGTTTTCAAAAATAATTGGGGTACTCGCCATAAATGGTGGGGGAAAATGGAACCAAATTGTAGTCATGTTGGCAGTATGTCGCTCTTGAACATGGCACCTGTCTGCATTCGCGTCGGGTTGGGGACATCTCATCTCATTATTTATTTTCCTCCATGGGTTTGGGTAATCTCTTTTGACCGTTCATCTTCTCTTTGCCATGTCGCTATGACCTCAGATCCCTTGATGTCAAATACTGCCAAATCTAGTGTCATGCCGCCAATATGTTTAAGAGAAGTTTGCCTCTGAAGTTCAACCTCCCTCTGATTCTCTGTTGGTATTGATTCACAAACATCACATTCCTCTGCCTCATGTCGATGAGGTCGGAAACATTATGGCCCACCTTCGATTAGCTCACTTCCTGTCGACTCCAGCTCATTATCCAGGAAGTTGATCTAGAGACTCCCTTCAAGTACCTTAGAGCTTGCATGCCTCAATGGCAAGTTCTTCGCATTCGTTGAAAGGTCGACATCATTGGCCTTCGATCGACTGACTCTATGGGTGTTTGACGTCAGATCACTGTTCACATTCCTTGGATTGTACCTTTCATACCTTGAGAGCTATTTTCATTATTGCTGGTTTCTCTCGTGTCTATTAACGACTTTCATCATTGGCTGGTAATCATATGATTTTCTTGCATGTTCGACTTCAGCTCACATATTCGCATGCTCGAATTTTTACTTTGTGTGGGTCAAGATGGAGCACAAGACCCTGGGTTTTTTCTGATGAAATCCAGGCTGCAGGTTCATTGTGGATTACTATGACTTATTACATGGCTCTTCTGATTGGATGGCTGCCTCCATACCTGAGTCTGTTTGTTGAGTCCCTACTACTGGATGGTTGTGTCCATACCTCGGATCTTACTATTTGTGTACTCTATTATGGATGGTTGCACACATGTCACATGTCATGTATCAGAAGTATCAGTTGTACTTGTACTTGCAGGTCTTCCGACAACAATGTTTGGGTCAAACACGTTCTCATAAAGCATTTCACCCCTCCCTCTCTCTCGGACCTCATGCTTTAGAGGGCATCTGTTACACAAAATTTTTTCGCCGTCCCTACAATCCCTCTCCCCGCATATTGGAGGGTCTTTCTCATGACCTGTGAGCATGTCATACTCTGCAAATAACTTCTTTGCATCCTTCTACATAAGGACATCATTTCTCCTATTGAACATTTCCTCAAAAAGCACACAAAAACCTATGTTTTAGCATTGGCATAGGTAGCCAGTTCACCTCTCATGCCAATAGGGAATATTTTCACTAGAGCCCGTGCCACCTAGTGCTTTGTCTCTGTATATAGCCCACACTAGCTATTTTAGGAATTTCTTTTAACAAATAGAGGTGGAAGTTTCCTTCTAACTACCTCAGGGATGACTCATTAGAAGTGGTTAAAGTCGATAAGCCATGGAACTCTCTCTTTAGGTAGTGGTTTTTACCTCCCATGGAACATTCTTTGAAGATAGGACTCCATTCCATGATTATAAGGATCCTAACCTCTCCCTCTTCCTCTATATAAATAGGCCTTCTCCCTTTACAAAAGCTAGCTGAACATATAGCCAAGAAGCTGAGCTTGGAGAAGAGATACTATAGATGTGTAATTGCTATAGAGAAGGTAGAACCATGGAGAATTCCATAGAGAGATCCCCGTCCAAATTCCTGATGAGACTTTGTGAGATGCGCTCAGCCGAAACCCTGTTGGAGGAGACCACAACGTCAAAGCTTGGTTGTACTCTTCCTTTCTTTCATTAATATAATCGACTATGGTATTGGTTCCACCATTGTGTTATGTTTATTTAATGCAATTGATTTATTCTTCTTCAACTCACTGATAGTTACGAATGTGAAATAGTATGTTGTATATTGTCGTTGTTTCTTGTGTGTGTGCAGGTATCCAAGCGTGAAGGTGAGCGGATCATGATCTGTCAAACCAGGAGCGAGAGGCAGCCACTCTTTCCGACGACGACAACAGTGGAGGACCTTCGGTAAGTCATATATCGAATCTTCATCCATTCATTAACTAGGAATCAATGTTATAGCTTGTCTCATTTGTGGCTAGACCCACTCTAGGGCTAGTGGGATCGCCTCTATCCGCAAAGGGGATTTACCTCACCAAAAAGGTGTAACAGTAGGTGTATCCACTTTCTGCAATGGTTCTGTCTCCATGATTATTGGCTCATTTTGATCTAACACTAAAGGCTCAATTTGCTCTGCCACTGAACGTGATGGTATGCCTCTAGGTTTAGGAGTTATTTTAGGAGTGATGGAATCTACTTCAAAACCACTAACAAACATAAAATATTACCAATATCTGCCTAATATTTTTAACTCCTCTAAAACCAACAATTTGATTAAACCATGATGAAAGAGTGAGGTTTCATTTCCTTCAGATTTATCTTGAATGTTGTCTGACATTTTAGCTAAGCTTCTGTATAAGTAAAAAGGTAAATCAAGAGACCTCTTACCAAAAAAATGTAGCAGAAGCCTGAAGTGGTATGAGTAAACCATGTGGTACCTCCCTTCAAAAGTGAAGTATTTATGAATGATTAGTAGCAACTTTGAGAAGTTGTCTTTCATGTAGCTCCTTGGAATGGAATTTTTGAGATCAATCTCACTATGCTCTGGCTTGATAAATTCCTTGCATTCCTACATGGTGAACTTGACACCTTTGAACTATTTTTCTCCTCCTCTAGGAATTCCTGTTGTTGCTGCAATAGTCTCTGGTGTTATAGTGAGGTTCAACATTCCCACCTTTTCAGTTGTCCCATTGAAATTGATGGCAAACTCCTTAGAAACCTGCACATGGCATCCTTGCAATCTTTGGAAAAATGGCAAACACCCTGTTCTTTTGAAAAATTATAAGGCAGTTGGGTCTTCATTCAGCAAATTCATGTCTGATGACTCATATTTGAGAGAGTGGCCTCATTTTTTGGTCTTCCTCTTTGCATCCATTATGCTTTTATACCTTCTCTGCCTCGCTTGATCAATGACATCTACAATTGCTTGAAAATGCCAGCAACTAGATTGGCTTGGTGAAATAGCTCTACAGAGCTCAATAGCATGCAAAGATGAAGTGGGGAATGACAAAGACTCAATTGGGAAATATTTTAAAGTTTTGATGACAACTCAAGCCTTCATCATGACTCATACATGCTAAAAACATAAGTGATGACCTCAACCATGACCATTGTACTTTGATTTAACCCTAACTAACTCGCATAACACTCACCCTAATAGTTATAATCATTAATGGACACATAGAACCTGATTTGAAAAGACAGACAGGAATACTTCTTTTCGTAGCATACGTAGTGTATTTCCTGGAAGTTTTTCTACAAAAGTATCGGCAGTTTCGTAGCGAAAACTGCATTTTTACTGTGCAATTTGCTACGAAAACAGGAAATCTTGGCTAAAATGACCTTTTTGGATTTATAAACTTGGGAAATGGAATTTTTTAGGAATTAATGATTGATGTGACATGAAAAGACTTGAATTGGGGTGGATTTGGACCTTAGGATAGGCTAATAAGAAAAAATTAAAATTTTCCTTTACCAACTAATGAAAGATGAACTCTATGACCATACCTTTGACAAATGAACCCCTAAGCTTATGTCAAATGATGTTTCACTTTTTCTGAGTGATAACAGTGGCTCCACTTGGGATGGTATGCCCCTGTGGTACACCAAAGAACCTGTAGTTCTAGTGCTATCCATCTTCTTTGAAAACAAAAATTCTAAAATTTTCCAAGCTTTCCTTCAAACTCTAATGGCCTTCGCCTCAGGCTCAAGCTTGATTTTTAGCTTGTCTTTATTAGCAGAAAAACATATAAAAATGGAATATATACAATGGAATGAGAAATCAGTAGAAATTAAGAGGAAGTTTGCTTCAAAAACCTACCATTGACAAGCCCTCCAACAGAAGTTTGTCCATCCATCTCCCGCATAATGTAAGTGTTGTTCCCATGAAATGCACCTAATTTGAATGGAAATTTCCAAATATTCTCAAACTTAAAATGTTTCCCCTTTTCTTCAATCCTGGCCTCCCACTTCAAAACCACATCTTGGATTTGAAAGTTTTCCTCCTTGACCTTCCTCTCAAATGTCTTCTTGATTCTGTTTTGGGATTGTTGATTGCTGTTATAGACTTCCTCCCTTTTCTCCTGCAAGGTTATCAACTGATTTATCCTCCTTTGAATTTAATTTGGCTCCTCCTCTAATCCTTACAGTAGCTTCATGAAAGGAACTCCAAAGGACGTAGGAAAAATGGCTTCAGCCCCATATACCAACTCATAAGGTGAAGTTACAATTGATCTCTTTATGCACGCTCTATCAGCCCACAGAGCATACTTAAGCTTCAAATGCTATGAATTCTTATTTTCCTGCAACACCTTCTTAATAATCCTCATAATGCTCTTGTTAGAAGATTCATAAAGACCATACCTTGTGGATAATATGCAGTAGAATGCCCAAGTGTAATGTGATATTGATGAAAAAAATTGATCATATTCGTGGATTTGAATGTTTTTGAATTGTCAGTGATGATCTTCATAGGATAGCCAAACCTAGACAATATATTATTTTCCAAAAATGAAATGATAACTGAATCATTTGCTTGCTTAGTTGGGATTGCTTCAATCCACTTGGTAAAATAATCAGTTGCTATCAAAATCCAGCGATGCTGACCTGAATATGATGGATGAATATCACCAATAAAATCTAGCCCCCACTGCTGGAATGGCACCTCAAGATAAATAGGCATCAAGGATAAAGAAACAAGTTTTTTCTTACCACAGAAAATATGGCATTCATGGTAGGAAACAATATTTTTGTAGACATCTTTGAACATAGTAGGCTAGTAGTACCCTACTCTAAGAATCTTATTTTTTGTAGCCTTCAATAATGATGACCTCCAAAATCTCATTTTTTAAACTCCTAAATCACTTTTTCCGCCTCTTCTTCCATCAAAAAATTCAAAATAATACCACCGGTATCTTTCCAATACATATTTTTATCAATGATGTAGTACCTCAGGGATTTTAACTTCACAAACCTTGCCTTAGATTTTGTCAATTTAGCAGGAGCCCTAAGATGATGTAAGACAAAAACAATGTCTTTGTACTTGTTGTAGCTCCTAGAGACAACCTAGAGTTGTGATAGACCAGTGCCTAGGACATCTTAGCATAGCAAGGAGCATATAATATAATGTAGGAAGTTGTCAGCTTCAGCTCACATGCTATCTCCTGTAAACAGGGAAATGGAATAAAATGGGAACAAACTCTCAGAAACTGACACAGGAAAAGAGATATTGTAGAGGCAAGATTCAGAACTCTAATACGAAAGCAACAGACAATTCAGAGACAGTTTGCTGCAAAGCGGGCCGATTTAGAAATAATTCACAGACATAAATTATCAGAGGGTGTATGTAGTGAAAGAAGTATTAAGAAGATACTAGTTAACCTTGAGCTGATACCCAGATATACAATACCACCATGCATGGACTTACCAATCTAAGAATCCATACATGATAATAGCATTTTAAAAGCACCCTCCCAAAGAAGCTAATATAGCAGAAGTATGGTTTAGATGAGTAATGGAAAAAAATATCATGCATGAGCCATATTTAAAGCGCTTGACTGATCCGAGCATGGGCATCAACTAGGATGAATCCATACCAAAAATCAGTGAGCCACTCGCATTCCAAAACATGATACAAGAAAGATGGATGAAATGAAATGTTCTATTAATATAACACAATAAAGAGAGTTATAGACTGTGAAATACCAAAGACCAGAATCCTCTTTGACATATAGAACTCCTCCTCACTGAGACCCTATGGGCTTTGAGCCTTCATACAAGAATTTTACAAAATATATGAAAATAGAATTTCACTGCATAATTTTTCTAATAAAATCTAGAACCCTTACAATGCATTTCTTCATGGTTTTTATAGGAGAAACCAAAACCTAGTGAGAGAGGTAGGTGATGCACGTTTAATTGTCTAATTTAAACAAAATGGAGGAAACAGTGCCTGCCCATACTGTCGAATGACTAGGTGGTGTTGTAGGTACTCTGTAGCCTGTTCTCTGAAATAAATACACTGGGAGAAAGCCTCTTCAAGAACACGGTATTGAGATAAAACCATATGAACATTTTGTACTTTCTTGAAAGAAAACTCAGCCGAAATAAAACCTGGAGGGTATTGTTTCTTGTGCGTTGTACCATCTGCCTTCTAAATCTTGAATTAAGATTTAAAATATTCAATGCAGAACGCTGAATTCATTTATCATTTGACTGATACTCTTTGCCACAACATTAATGTTTCCATCTGCCACAATATTTGCTTTGAATGACTCTAGAGGGTTTAACAGATTTTACACCTGCTTCTTTAATGAAAGTCGTGTCGTAACAGCTTCCCAAATCCTTTTTCCATAATTTTGCCTCTAATAAATGGTCCTTTGAAGCGTACTCGACTTTTGTAATGGAGGCTGGAACTTATGATAACTCTTCGTCTCTATAAACCTGCAAAACCCGAGAACATGTTAAGAAATCCAAGCATATGAGGATGGAAGTTGTGGCAGGGTTAATGGAAGCGGTCGTACAGACTAGCGAAATGGTGAAGCGGCGCGGGGTGGTGACGAAGAAAATGCAGCGTAACAGTGTGGGATGAACATATAGAGAACTAATGGAATGTGGAAATGAACGTGGAAATATGTAAGGAATGAAGAAATGAGAAAAATATAGATCTGGGGTGGCAGAGAGCACGTGGAGGAAAACTGGAGGATAGGTGGAACGATATCAAACAATGAGGAATAGATGACATGGAGGACTGACTTTGGGAGCTGGTCAAAAGCGGGGTGAGCAGATCTTGACCGTCCGATCTTGAGAGGAGATCGACGGTTGAAAAAGCATCAGAGGTGATGGATTGTGGGCCAGGAGTGCTGTACACTTGGACTAAAACTCGTGCAGCTTTGGAGCGCGACGACCGTCGGATGAAGGCCCTTAGATCGGACGGTTGTGATGAATATCGCTGCGTGACTTTGGTCGAACATTAATGCACGATGGAGGGCAGTATTCGGGCAGTACACGGGGACACGTGGTGAGCGCTATATGGAATCGCTGGCCCAAGGAGAAATACCTCCTACCGCGAAAGGCGGTGCGATACATACCACCCGATTTTGAACAGTGTTTTGGGCGCGGGGACCACAACGGCGGGAGGGCTGAGGTAAGTTGATCTATGGCCTGATCGGATGGCTCAGAACGTGCCCGATATTCTTTGATAAGCGCCTAGTGCCTTTGCTCTTAGTTCTGGTTTTTGGCCCCGTGGAGGAAAGGAGCAGAGGCTTAGCAGAAGGGGTTAGGCCTATGCGATTTTTGGCTTTACGATCCGTGGCTTTTTATAATGTAATTTGAGGGCGGAAAGGAAATGATAGTTGTAGAAATGATTTTTTAAGGCTGGAAGAGGGGATTTGCAGGATTATAAGCCAGTTTTCCTGTGGAATTTTTATAGGAATTCGATTATGATCAACATCGGCTCCACCTGGGGATGGCATGTTCATCCTTGGACGTGTCGAGAACTCGCAGACCTTCTGATCATCACGTATGCAGACTCTGCTCTCCAGCACCTCCATTTTTTACTTTATAATTCATCACAGCACCAACATTATTCATACAAAAACAAAGAAGGAAACTATGATACAATATAATACATCAGGCTGCGTTTTCCTGAATCAGAACTGAAAGTAGGGCTTAAGGAATTGACCATTTACAGGGTTGTCCAGCAAGTCGCCCTGTAAATTCTCGAACCTGAAAGTATTATTTCCCCCCTGTTCCACAATTTTGAAAGGACCAAACCAGAGGGGGTCGAATTTACCATGTTTTCCCTTATCGGCTCTCTGGACGTCCCATTTGAGCACCAAGTCGCCAATCTGCAGCTTCCTGTCTTTTGCATGCTGATAAAAAATGTGTTTCATTTTCTCTTGATATTATATTAACCTTTGATTCACCTGGCCCCATGTTTCCTCTAATTCCACCAATTGATTGATTCTCCTGATCATATCATCAAGTTCCTCGTGAATTTCTTGCATGAAGCGGGCCACTGGTAAAGCTAGTTGTACAGGAAAAACTGTTTCTCGTCCATATACCAATTCATAGGGAGATTTCCTAGTTGCCCTCTTGCTGGTGATTCTATTTGCCCATAGAGAAAATTTCAATTGGGAATCCCAGTTCTTCTGATTTTCATTGATAGTCTTTTTCAAGGCCCTCACCAGAGTTTTATTTGAAGACTCTGCCAAGCCATTTCCTTGTGGATAGTAAGCAGTAGAGTGACTCAGTATGATAGTGTATTGCTGGAAGAACTTCATAAATTTTGCAGACTTGAAGGCCTGTGCATTATCAGTCACTATCCTAGCAGGGCAGCCAAACTTGGATATGATGTTTTCCTCCATGAACTTTATGATCACAGTATCTGTAACATTCCTTGCAGGTATGGCTTCCACCCATTTAGTGAAATAATCTGTGGCTGTTAATATCCATTTATGTTTTCCACTTGATGGGGGATGTATCTCACCTATAAAATCAATGCCCCATTGTTTGAATGGTTCATCTACGTGCACTGGAATCAGGGGAAATGGTGTTGATTTCTGTCTATCGGCAAATTTTTGAAATTTATCACATGCTCTTACCCTGGCAAAAACATCCCCAAAAAGCTTTGGCCAATAGAAGCCAACTTTCAGAATTTTATGAGCTGTGGCCCTCCAGCTATAATGGCCTCCGCAGATCCCTTCATGGAATTATGCTATAATACTCTCGACTTCATTCTCTGTGAGACACAGGAGTAAGATGCCTGAGGGATCTCGCCAGTATAGCCAGCCATTGGCGACTATATACTTCTGTGATTTCAGTCTCAGTGCTCTGTATTTAGTTTTGTCACAACTTGGAGGGCAGTTGAGTGTAAGGAGATATTCTACTATCTCTTTTTACCACGGACTGGTGAGGTACTTTAGATGTGTTTCTGGAGTAGCTACTCCAATTCCATGTCGTTCTTCTTTCTCCTCAGATTCCTCACCTGCTATAATGGAAAAATTTATGCCCAGGGCTTGATAGTTTGATTCTGATAACATTTTAGCAATCCCCTATCCTTTAATTAGCTTAGTAGGGTGGATGTCTAAGTCATACCCCTGTATTTTGGCAATCCACTTGCCCCTTTTTCCTTCACTATCCCCCTGAATAAAGATATCTTTTACAGAAGCTGCGGGTACAAATGCCGTGATGTGGGACTGTAAGATATATACACGGAAAGCTTTGAGGGATTTCACTAGAGCATATGCTTTCTTTTCCAATATGTTGTATTTTAATTCTGCATCACGGAGCACCTGACTGAAAAAGGAAATAGGCTGCTCATACCCCTCCTCATTTTTCTGCAGTAAAACTCCTGCTATTGTATGAGGTGATGCAAAAGAAAAAATCATGAAAGGTTTATCATAATCTAGTCCAGCCAGCACAGGGGCTTCTGCAAAAGCATTCTTTATCTTGGTAAATGCCTCCCGTGATTCTTGTGACCACTTTACCTCATTATTATTCTTTATCATATCTGTTATATGCCTAACTATCTCAGCATAGTTAGGGATAAACCTTCTAAAGAAATTAATGCGCCCTAGGAATACTTGTACTTCTTTCTTATTCCTAGGAAAAGCAATACAGTTTATAACCTCTACCCTCTTAGGATCTATCTTCACCCCATCTTTAGTCACGATATGGCCCAAAAGCTTTCCCTCTTCTAATGAAAATAAAGACTTCTGAGGATTCAGAGAGAGACCATACCTTCTGTATTTCTCAAAAGTTCTTCGTAGATGTTCAATGTGCTCAGCATCATTTTTGGAAAATACAGTGATATCATCGAGGTAGACCACCAGGAATTTTTCTTGCTCTCCAACAAAATAAATGTCCATTGCCCTCTGAAAAGTGGCTCCTACGTTAATCAGTCCAAAAGGCATCCTGGCATACATAAATGTACCCCATGGTGTGGTGAAAGTTGTCTTCTTCTGATCTTCTGGAAGCACAACCACCTAGTTATAACCAGAGAATCCATCCATCATTGACATCCTGGAAGATCCAACCACTTTCTGCAGGATGTAATCCATTTTGGGAAGTGGATAATTATCCTTTAAGGATGCTCTGTTTAAATTTCTAAAATCCACACACAGCCTTATTTCTCCATTCTTCTTGCGTACAGGGACAAGGTTTGCCACCCATTCAGAGTACCTCAATGGCACAATTATTTTGGCCTTCAGTAGCTTTTTAATTTCTTTCTCAATAGAAGGCAGCAGCAGGGGGTTTATTTGTCTGAGCTTCTGTTTATGGGGCTTTGCATATGTTTTCAGTGGAATTTTGTGCTGCATAACATTGATATCAAAAGTCTTCAAATCCTGATAGGACCATGCAAACACATCTCTGTAAGACTGGAATAATTTATGATATAGCTTTCTATATTCTCCAGGGATCTTCTTAGACAGTTTTACGATTTTGGGATCAGCCACAATACCCAAATTCAGGTCTTCTACCACTTTGCTCGGCTGCAATGAGACATCATTCTTGTCAAATAATCTTTCTAGAGGCACCAGTCCTCTAGGTATTATGTTTCCCTTCAATTGCAACACTTTATTTCCTGCCACTTTTTCTTCCCAATTTCTTTTTGAAATATCTTCAAGTTCTACCTCTTCTTCATCATCAATCTCCATATTGGAGAATTCTCCCACTGTTTCTAGGAATCTCTTCATTTTTTCTTCATCCTCAAATACCTGCCAGTGTTTTATGTTGTCTGGGATTGAAGGCCGATAACGCACCTCGACTTCATATCTTAAAAGAGGGTTATGAGGTGGTCGAAATGTACTTGTAGCTACAGCAAGGGAATCAGCCATCCTATTATATTCTCGAGGCATGAATTGTATATTGAATGCCAAAGAGAAGTTTTCCACCATGTCCCACACTTCATTCCTATAAGCCCTTAACCTAGGATGTTTGGTCTGACACTGATTCCTGACCTGCCTAACCACCAGTTCTGAATCTCCCAGAACTTTTAAACTTCTTATACCCATGTTCCTAGCTGTCTACAATCCTAGCAGAAGTGCTTCGTATTCAGCCACATTATTGGTGGCTTCATATTCTAGTTTGAAAGACAGTGGGATCCATTTTCCTGAAGGAGAAATTAATGGCACTCCGGCTCCATTTCCTTCTTTTGAATTTGCTCCATCAAAATGTAGTGTCCATATTCTTTCTTCCATGTTCTCTGAGGGATGCTCACTCTTGATCTGGCAGAAGGATGGTTCATGAGCATAATCTTGATCTTCTTCCAGCATCAAACATGAAAAATCTTCTTCTTTACTGTATACTGGTGAATTCACAGAATTGTCAGCCTTAGTCACCATCTTGACGAATCTAGTCTCCCTGTATAACCTCCTCTCTTGGCCACCAAAAACTGGGATAGTGGCATATGTTAAATCCATTTTAATTGATCCGCCAAATTTTGTTCCCTAGGACCTCGACAGAAACATGCCAAAACGAGCTGGGATGTCAGCCACCACGATGTCCATTACCACACTTTTTGATGGGATTTGGGCCAAATTGACCACCAAATCTTTGATCATCCCAAAGAATTTAACTCTTTTGGAGTCAAATGAATAGAGGTCTTTATATGGACGTGTGATTTGTAAGCCTAGTTGTTCCATCACTGACAGAGGCATAAGATTATGGGAAGCCCCAGAATCTAGCATACAGTTATGTAATAGCAAGTCATGGATCACTAGAGACACATAAAAGGGAGGAGTAGAAGGATCTATCTCCTCAACATGAGGGCCAAAAACTACCATGGGTCTTTCTTCTTGGAGGTTGAGACTATCTGGGATGGTTGATGCTTCTGGAGGGAGCATGAAAGAGGTGACTTGAGATTGATATGCTGGCTGTTTCAACAGTTAAGTCAAGGGGACTGGGATTTTGACTTTTTCAAGTTCCTTTTGCAAACTGAAAGCAGGAGGGGATTTTTCTATCACAACCTCTTTGGGCTCTTTATTTTCAACTGGGGGCTTGGCTTCTTTTGACATAGATTCGGTATTAGGAGGAATGACTACCTTTGAAGAAGAAGGAATTTGATCATTAGATTGCAAAGGTTTGTTTAGAGGTCCCTTACCTTTGTCTGTAGCTTTCTGCATTGTTGATTCCTCCTGAGCAGGTGCTTCCTTTTGGGGTAGCTCTTCTCCTTGATATTGGGTACAAGTCCTCTTCCTAGAAGATCTGAGATCATATCTTCTATTGAAATGTGCTTGCATGAAATCATTAAACTATTTATAATAATGATCAAATTCTGCTTCTTTTGTGTCTCTGGTATTTTCTTCTTCTTGCAATGAGCATCCAGCTACATCATTTCCTTGCAAAGGGAATTATTCTCCATCACTATTTGAAAAGGAAATATTTGCATCTTCCAGTCTATAGGAAGTGTCCTTAGTTGAGTCATCTACTAGAACTTCCAGGTACAATGGGTGTGGTACTTGATCTTGTTGCTCCTTTGCTTCCCTTGGCAATATTTGCAAGGGTGGTTTCCTATATTGAGGATTGTAACCTCTGTTTGGAGCATTCTGGAAATTCCTGAAAGTTGAATTCTTGGCTTCCAATTCAAGCTTGACCATTTTCTTAACTAATTTGCTCATTTATTCCATTTTGTCATTGGCTGAGTCCCTGTCTTGACTAGAAGTGGACACCTCCTCTTTTCCCCTTCTTCTGGTATCCTGCTCAGGTTTTCCTTTTAATTTACTAGTGGAGGCAAAGTTTGCTTCCAACTCTAGTCATCTGTCTGAGCATCATCCAGAGTAGCAGGCTTTCTTTCTCTGAGAGAGAAACCAAATTCTGAATCAAAGGCTGCTAAAAAAACAACTTTAGCAGCAGTTTGATGGGGTTTCATGTCAGCAGGGAGATTCAGATACAATTTATTGAATCTTTTGATAAATTCTGACACTCCTTCATTGTGTCTTTTCTTTAGTGTATTGAACTCAATGAGACAATTTCCATGATCTTTCTTTTCTCCCCATTTCCTGATAAAAGTGTCTTCCATGTTATCCCAAGTGGTAATAGAATGGCCAGCCAATGTCTTAAACCATTTTCGAGCTTCACCATCTAGAGATTGCACAAACAGTCTTAAGACCACATCCAAATGTTCAACATTAAAGTTCTCTGCAAAGGAGTAGAAAGTCTCAAGATGTTTTTGAGCATCAATCTCATTTTCTCCATTGAATCTGGGCAAGATCTTCAAATAATCTTGGGGCATATCATTTAACACTTGGGGTGCCAATGCCAAGGGAGCATATTTATTCATCAAGAAGGCTGGAACATTAACCATTGGAGGAGGTGGAGGTAGTGCAATAATTTGATGAGTAAGAGGAGGAAGAGGAGGAAGTGGAGTATGAATAATAATAGGAATATACTCAACTGCAGCTTGAGGGGTTGAGGGGAACAAAGGTTTGTTAACAACAGATACTTCGGTTACTTCCTTGACCTCTTCAACCTCAGGAGTAGGATGAAGACTGTTTTTATTTATGATACCCTCTCGGGGTGGACTATCTGAATAATAATAATCAGTATCTCCCACAGTGGAGTAGGGAATTTGCAGTTGAGAATCTTGAGAGGAGGAGGAAGGAAAATCCTTTATAGTCACTTCAGGAATTTTGGAACGGGTTGATTTCCTTTCCCTCCAATTTCTTCTATGTATAATCTGGTCAGGGTCAGACACTGTAGGTGTCTTTGGCTTAGACGTGTCTGACCTCAAGTGTGGCTTACGAGGAGCCAAGACTGCAAATAGATTTATCAAATAACAAATGTGAAGTCGCCAAGGTGAGGGATTTAAAACTTTCAACTCTCTGTGCTCACCTACTTAGAGAGCGAATATGATTTTTTTGAGGCCTATGGATTATAATTTTCTCAAATTCGTCCCCGGAAATGGCGCCAGAAAGATGTTATAGCTTCTAGAGACAACCTAGAGTTGTGATAGACTAGTGCCTAGGACATATTAGCATAGCAAGGAGCATATAATATAATTTAGAAAGTTGTCAGATTCAGCTCACATGCTATCTCCTGTAAACAGGGAAATGGAATAAAGTGGGACCAAAATATCAGAAATTGACACAGGAAAAGAGATACTGCAAAGGCAAGATTCAAAACTCTAATACGAAAGCAACAGACAATTCAGAGACAGTTTACTGCAAAGCGGGCCGATTCAGAAATACTTCACAGACATAAATGATCAGAGGGTGTATGTAGTGAAAGAAGTATTAAGAAGATACTAGTTAACCTTGAGTTGATACCCAGATATACAATACCACCATGCATGGGCTTACCAATCTAAGAATCCATACATGATAATAGCATTTTAAAAGCACCCTCCCAAAGCAACTAATATAGCAGAAGTATGGTTTATATGAGTAATGGAACAAAATATCATGCATGAGCCATATTTAAAGCACTTGACTGATCCGAGCATGGGCATCAACTAGGATGAATCCATACCAAAAATCAGTGAGCCACTCGCATTCCAAAACATGATACAAGAAAGAGGGATGAAATGAAATGTTCTATTAATATAACATAATAAAGAGAGTTACAGACTGTGAAATACCAAAGACCAGAATCCTCTTTGACAGATAGAACTCCTCCTCACTGAGACCCTATGGGCTTTGAGCCTTCATACAAGAATTTTACAAAATGTATGCATATAGCCTTTCACTGCATAATTTTTTTGATAAAATCTAGAACCCTTACAATGCATTTCTTCATGGTTTTTATAGGAGAAACCAAAACCTAGTGAGAGAGGTAGGTGATGCACGTTTAATTGTCTAATTTAAACGAAATGGTAGAAACAATGCCCGCCCATACTGTCGAATGACTAGGTGGTGCTGTAGGTACTGTGTAGCCTGTTCTCTAAAATAAATACACTGGGAGAAAGCCTCTTCAAGAACACGGTATTGAGATAAAACCATATGAACATTCTGTCCTTTCCTGAAAGAAAACTCAGCCGAAATAAAACCTGGAGGGTATTGTTTCTTATGCGTTGTACCCTCTGTCTTCTAAATCTTGAATTAAGATTTAAAATCTTCAATGCCGAACGCTGAATTCATTTATCATTTGACTGATACTCTTTGCCGCAACATTAATGTTTCCATCTGCCACAATCTATGCTTTGAATGAATCTAGAGGGTTTGATAGATTTTACACCTACTTCTTTAATGAAAGCCGTGTCGTAACAGCTTCCCAAATCCTTTTTCCATAATTCTGCCTTTGATAAATGGTCCTTTGAAGCGTACTCGGCTTTTGTAATGGAGGCTGGAACTTATGATAACTCTCTGTCGCTATAAACCTGAAAACCCAAGAACGTGTTAAGAAATCCAAGCATATGAGGATGGAAGTTGTGGCAGGGTTAATGGAAGCGATTGTACAGACTAGCGAAATGGTGAAGCGGCACGGGGTGGTGACGAAGAAAATACAGCATAACAGTGTGGGATGACCATAGAGAGAACTAATGGAATGCGGAAATGAATGTGGAAATACGTAAGGAACGAATAAATGATAAAAGTATAGATCTGGGGTGGCAGAGAGCACGTGGAGGAAAACTGGAGGACAGGTGGCACGATATCAAACAACGAGGAATGGAGGATGTGGAGGATTGACTTTGGGAGCTGGTCAAAAGCGGGGTGAGCAGATCTTGACCGTCCAATCTCGGGAGGAGATCAACGGTTGAAAAAGCGTCAGAGGTGATGGACTGTGGGCCAGGAGTGCTGTACACTTGGACTAAAACTCGTGCAGCTTTGGAGCGCGATGACCGTCAAATGAAGGCCCTCAGGTTGGACAGCTGTGATGAATATCGCTGCGTGATTTTGGTCGAACATTAATGCGCGATGGAGGGCGGTATTCGGGCCGTACACGGGGACACGTGGTGAGCGCTTTATGGAATAGCTGGCCCAAGGAGAAATACCGCCTACCGCCGAAAGGCAGTGCTATACATACCACCTGGTTTTGAACAGTGTTTTGGGTGCGGGGACCACAATGGCAGGAGGGCTGAGGTACGTTGATCTATGGCCTGATCAGATGGCTCAGAACGTGCCCGATATTCTTTGATAAGTGCCTAGTGCCTTTTCTCTCGGTTTTGGCTTTTGGTCCCGTGGAGGAAAGGAGCAGAGGCTTAGCAGAAGGGGCTAGGCCTGTGGGATTTTCGGCTTTACGATCTGTGGCTTTTTATAATGTAATTTGAGGGTAGAAAGGCAATGATAGTCGTAGAAATGATTTTTTAAGGCGTGAAGAGGGGATTTGCAGGATTATAAACCAGTTTGCCTGTGGAAGTTTTATGGGAATTCGATTATGATCAAAAGTACCAGTTTGAAAGGTTGTACTTCTCTTCAATGGGAATCAACTCTTCATCTTCATCTGATAATTCTAAAATTTCTGAAATTAAATTCATATCAAGACAATCAAAATTTGATTGTGCCATCAGCTTTGCTAGCCCCTGACCTTTGACCAATTTTTTGGGTCTGATATCTATATCATATTCCAGCAAGTTAGCTATCCACTTCCCTGTCTTACCATCAGGATCAGATTGAGTTAATATTTCCTTCAAAACAACATTAGGAACAAAAGCTATAACATGAGAATGCAGAATGTAAATTCTGAAGTATTTGATGGCTTTGACCAAAGCATATGCCTAATTCTCTAATATGTTATACTTCAGCTCTAAATTAACTAAGGTCTTGCTAAAAAATGAAATGGGTTGCTCAGTACCTTGTTTTCCTTTCTGCAGCAACACTCCAACAATTGTATTTTCTGATGCAAATGTAAAAACCAGAAATTATTTTGAAAAATTCGAGCTGATAAACACTGGTGCTTGAGTAAGTGCCTTCTTGATATCCTCAAATGAGTGCTTTTCTTCTACTATCCACTTGATGTCAGCTCCCTTCTTCAACATCTTAGTTATGTCTTTTACAATCTCAGCAAAATTAGGAATAAACCTCCTTACAAAAATCACCCTTCCAAGGAAAGACTGAATTTACTTTCTGCTTCTAGGAAGATCCACTTTCCGAATGGCATTGATCCTACTTGGATCAATATTAATCCCATATTTAGAAACAATATGCCCAAGTAAATTCCATGATGTCAGAGAAAAAATGCTTGTAGTGGGATTGAGAGAAATTCCAAACCTTCTACACTTCAATAGAATATTTTCTAGGTGCTTCATGTGATCTTCTTCTCTCCTTGAGAAAACTGTTGTATCATCTAGATAGACAACCACTAACTTATCCTTTTCCTCAGCAAAAGCAATGTTCATTTCTCTTTGAAAAGTCGCTCATTAGACCAAAGGGCATCTTGGCATACATGAATGTGCCCCATGATGTGGTAAAGGCATTTTTCTCATGATCTTCTGGATGCACTAATATCTGATTATAACCATAAAATATATCTAGCATAAACATTCTTTGGGAACTAACAGTGTTTTGCAAAATTTGGTCCATCTTTGGGAGAGGGTAATTTTCCTTCAGAGAGGCCTTGTTCAAGTTTCTAAAGTCAATGCAGATTTTGATTTCTCCACGCTTTTTCCTGACTGGAACCAATTTTGCAAGCCACTTTGAGAATATTATTGGAACAATAATTTTGGTATCAAAGAACTTCTTTATATCCTTCTCAATTAGAGGAATAAGAAGTGGATTAATCCTCCTCAGATTTTGCTTGAAATGCTTTTCATTTTCCTTAATAAGACTGGTATGTTGAATGATAGTAGGATCATACTTCATCAAATCAGCATAACTCCATGCAAAAACATCTATGAACCTTTCATCATCTCAATATATTTTTGCTTCATGTCAACTAAAAGAAAATTTTAAAGCTTGACCATTTTTGGCATTGTTACTGTACCAAGGTTACAACTCTCTACCTCTTCATCATCAGCTTGTATCCTAGCGGATTGAACACATCATTCTAGTCAAAAACCTTTTCAAGGGGTATGAGAACTTTGGGTATAGAATTATTCTTTAGCTGTAACACTTCAGAATTTCCTTTTGTTTCAGCAAGCATGTTTTGTTGATCTACTTGTGTGCTTTCAAACTCCTCTTTCAGTTCTATAAAGTTTTTTACTTGCTGGTCATCCTCAAAAACTTGCCAATGGATAATGTTGTCAGGGATAGCAGGTCTATGGTGAAATTCAACCTCATATTTTTCAGTGTAATGTGCTTGGATAATAAACAGAATTGCAGAAACAACTAGGGAGTCAGCTATTGAGTTTTGGTCCCTAGTCTTCACAATAAATGAATATTCTTAAAAGTTCTCTAACATCTCCATAATCAAATTTTTGTATGCCCTCATTCTCACATCCTTAGTTTGATATACACCCTCAAATTTCTTAATAACTAATTCAGAATCTCCACAAAAATAAATATTTTAGGTACCCATTCTTTTCAAAATTTCTAAACCCAAAAATAGAGATTCATTCTCATCCATATTATTTGTGCAATAAAAGTTCAGTATATAAGAAAAGAACTTACTTTCATCCTTTGGATTTGTGTTCCAAATTCCTGCCCCATCCCCCTCTCTTCCTACTGATCCATCAAAGTGTAACAACCACCAACCTTCTACCTTCTCTTCACTGATTTGCTGATTTTCTGCCTGCTGATTTTCTGTTTCCTAAATTTCTGTTTGCTGATTTTCTTCTTTCTTTTCATCTTCTGCTTCATCGGTCAATTCATTGAAAAGTATAGCAGATCCTAATTAAGTATCAGCGACATAGATTGGAAAATTCTAAGGTTTATCCTTACTACTTACCATATAATCCATCCTTGTTTCTTTGTACCGTCTCCTTTCCTCACCAAAAACATGAATAATGGCATAAGTTAGGTCCATTTGCATGGTACCTTTGATATTTTCTGCTCATGACCTTGATAACAGCATGCCAAACTTAGGTGGAATGTCTGCTACCACAATGACCATTACCATTGTCTTGGCAGGGACTTGTGTAATACCACCAACAACATATTTTATTAAACCAATACACTGAACTCTTTTTGAATCAAAGGAAAACAAATCCTTATATTGCCTAGTAATTTCCAATCCCATTCGTTCCATGATCACTTTGGGCATGAGATTGTGAGAGGTCCCTGAATCCAACATGGCATTATGCAATTTCATGTCATGAATGCTAAGGCTGACATAAAAAGGAGGCACCTCTTCATTCTGCTCATCCTCTAATGTTGGTCCTAAGTATATGGTTGGATGATCTTCTTGAACATTTAGAATATCAATAGCTCCTGGTTGGGACTTCAAAATTTTTACAATCTTACTTCTTTATTCATTCACCTTAAGAATTTCTCCAAAAGGGACTGGAATTTTGATCTTGGAGATCTTACTCTCCAAACTTAAAACAAAAGAAGATTTTTCAGTCTCTTTGAAAGGAGGAGGAGGTGATGTATATTTCCTAACCTCGACAACTTTAGGGGCATCTTTCTGTTAGCCACCCATAAATTCTATCATCCACAATGGTGGCTAGACTTTGTCTTCAAAACTTCAAGAGATATTTCCCTTTTAAAACTTATCATATTTTAAAGTTTTTATGATTATTATTACTCTTTCAGTTAATCTTCACTATTTTTTCCCTTTTAATCCTAAAAAACCTTGCTGTTTACCAAAGAAAACTGCTTTAGAAGCCCATTTTCCATCATTTTCACTCCTCCTTTCACCCATTTTTCCCCACAAAATCCCTGAAAAAATACTTTCATTTAGCCTCTAAACCATTCAAAAATCCTCTTTTAAACCTTATATCTCCCTTGATTTGGTTTAAATCCATTCATTTCACCTATCAGAACCCTATTTTACTCTTAAAAATCCATGTTTTTGGCTTAAAAACACCCTTTCTGCACTATAAGGTTTTTTAAGCCCCCGAGGGCCTATTTCCTTTAGCCCCTGACCTCCATATGCCCCAAAGCCCTGCAATCGTGCGCTAAAAGGCTTAAAACCCTTTCCCAAACCAGACTTTCCTTTGTTTTTCATTATCCCGCCATTTAATGGTGAAAGTAAATGTAGACCATTGATCATTGCAGATCAACGGCCCTGGGCCACCCGATCTCTACCTTACCCTCTACTTTACCTTTTCTCTCCACTCATCTATCCACCCCTTCGTTGAATCTCCACTGTTCATTTATCAGATCCAACAGGCAAGATTAAACCCGATGAACCTCATTCATCGTTTAAACCCACCCACCACACAACAAAAATGATGACGTAATCGTGGACCCCACTTCTTCTTCCGCCTGTGCAGCTCTTCATCCATCGCGTGCGAGCCGCACCGTTGGATTTGCTGCCCCTCATCTGACAGTTGCCGATGCATTTTGCATTTTTTTGTGCTTGCGAGTTAACACAAAAAAAAAACGCAAAATGGGCGGTATTGGGAGGGAGAGGTGTCGGCAAGTGTATGGAATTGCGTTTTTTTTTGCAAAAATCTGAAACCGCCCCAACGCTGCGCGAAAACCATTCCGGTTTTTTGCCTTACCACTTTTCTCCATAGGATTGTCTTTTCAGTTTTAAATCTCAGCCATTGATTGTTAAGATCGGACGGTCTCGTTTTCATCTCTCCCTCGTTTCACTTTCCACCCTAACTTGCCATTGTCATTCTCACATTTAATCTTGGCCGTCGAATTTTGAGATCAGACAGCTCACGTTATATCACACCTCAAGTCTTTCGCCCTTCTTCCATTCTCCCAAATGATGCCATTGGACGATCTCCACCGTTGAATGTTTTAATCCAACGACCCACATTAGATCGTGATCTCTTTTCATTTGCCTTCCATCTTTCTCCAAACGATCTTGTCAGGAAATCTCCGCCGTTCATTGTCCTGATCTAACGATTCTTATTCATCCTCACGCCCAAACTGCATTTGCACCTGTTTATCTTCCACCAAGGGTTTTTCTCCCTTTTTGCTACAAATTCCTCCATTTCGCATAGCTCCACCCCCTCCACCAAACCTTTGAGCGCAGTTAAACCAATTTCGTAGGGTTTTATAATGTGTTTATGTGTTTTTGCAGGGTTTTAAACGGTGTTTTCTCTGTGTTTTTCCCAGTCACAGACAAGTGACAAAAAGGCCCAGAATGACGATTTTGTGGCTTTATCAAAGAATAAAAAGGAGCTGCAGGTTACGAAATTCATGTTATCAGGGATATCACGACCCTTGATCTCAGAAACCCTCCATTTGACAGAAATCCACTTATGCCACTGTAAACAAGCCAAACAAAGAGTATCAGTAATGAAGAATCAAGGTTAAAGGATGATTAAAGCCAAAGCCCAAAGATCAGAGCTTTAATCCACAGTTTAAAGGAGTCAAAGACAGTGTTAAGAACAAAGACCCGAAGATGAAGATCAAGGCCTAATGAAACCTAAAACATAGACAAAAAGCAGATTAAGGTGTTTTGAGGTAAAACAGGGGAAAATATCAACAAAAGAGGCCTCCACTGCCACATAAAAGGTAAATTATTCTCTTCAGCTACCAAAGTTGCCACCTGCAGCCTCAAAGAATGAAAAGAAGGCATAGTTATTGCCCAGTCCAAAAATATTTGCCTAAAGACACTTGAACAGTTATTACCAACAAAAGAACAAATTTTAAACTGTCAGTGAAGTTATTTCAAAGGATAAAAAGAGCCTTAAAGTCAATATTTTTGCCCATTAAGCCTAAAAAGGCAGAAACAGAGTAAATGAAACAGAGTTGTAATTCAATGCATTCCTGCCTTATGCCTTGCATGGTTTTCAAGGCTAGGAGTTGCATTTAGTGTAGAATTAATGACACTTCAATCCTAAAAACTCTTCCACCTCCTCATTTCTTCTATAAATACTTCTGAAAAAGATGAGAAGTTGTTGGTTGGTCACTAGTTGCAACACTAAAACTCTCTGAAATAATACATAGCCTGTTTGAAGTTGAAGAAGAAATTGAAGTCTTGGAAGCTTGATGATGTTTAAACATGCTTGTTCTTGAGAAGGCTCTATCATTGGATCCATGAGCTTGGATGTTGGTGATTTATTATGAACTGTCTGTTGTTTTTCCTATTTTCATTATGTTTCATAAATTCTTACTACAGTAGGATGAAAATTTTAGGCTAAGAAATGACTCTTGGAAGCACCTTAGACCTGTTTATCCTTCACTGTTTTATGTTTTCTTCTGCTAAGGTATTTTAGAGTCTTTAATCTTTCTCTTTAGTCCTCATGCTTGTTTATTTCTCTAATAGTTCAAATAGTTGGTTTCAACATGATTTATGGTTTTTCCTGCTTGTCTGCTACCACTTGAAAACTATTTTTGAAGTCTCCCTTTGAAGTACCATTATTTATAGTTAGCCAAGGAGGTCTATTTTGATCATAACCTTTGTCCCTGCTTGGAAAATTGTTTTAAAGGTCTTTATAGTTGTGATCATAGATGTGTTAGGTGTTCCCTCTTCTATGACTGCAATTATCAGTGAATCTTTTATGTTTTCTAAGTCCTTTGAAATAAAATCTTTGAGGAAATAGGATGTGCTCCCGAATCTTATATTTCATTTTAAAAGTTGTCTTGAAGTCATCATTTTCTTAAAGTATGGTTTGTAGAATTCATGGTTAGCCCTGTCTATCAAATACCTCTTTATGTTCAAGTTATGTTTTTAAGTTCCCTTTGTTGAGAATTCAAACTCTCTTTCAAAATCATTAATGTCCATCTCATTCACAAAACTAAAGGATCTTGTGGCCAAGTTAGATTTTCCCTTTGATATCCCATATCCATTGATGAGATTGTTATTTACTTCTTCTTGACTCCATTGCCCAATAAATCTGACACTTCTTCTTTCTGTTTATACTGCCTAGACCTTTCATGTTCTGCTATAATAATTCAACCAAACAAACAAACAAAACAAACACTTGCACTTAATAACTAGTCTAAAATCAATACTTAAAAGCAAACAACACATAACTTTGCAAACAATTTGAGAGATCCCTCTCTGAGAATAGGAGGACTAGATCCTGGAACTCTAAAGACTGCTTCTGATGTTTCTTGGTCTTTTGGTTAGCCAATCTATCAAAACATAGGATACCAACATAATGGCGATCACGGTGGGACCTATTGAATCTATGATAGCTTAGAAAACTATTATAAACTCTTTAGTCCTACAAATCTCTAAGAAAATAAGTCAGTAAGCCATAGAGTAGACTCTGTTTGTTTGAGCACCTTAGCTAAAGTGTTAAGATCATACATAGGACACTCTTATAACCATATAAATATACAAAATCCAAAAATATTTCAGATTGGCTTCATAATAAACATGGTGGTGGAACCATAAAACATTTTACCTTCACAAAAAGCTAAAATTTTTCCACCTAGTGACTCCACAATCCTAAATAGACCTAAAGACTCCACTATGAAACCAATTACTATCATAAAATCATACAAAATCAGTTAAGAAGACTTTGAGGATTAAATTTTTCATGCTAAAAGATCAGTTAACCTACTAAAGACTGTCATATTTGGTTAAAATTTTCTTGTTATTGGGTTTGAAAACATAGCATAGTGGCTTCTAGAAGGGTCTATACTAGAGCCTATCCTAACCCAAACCCTCCTAAGATAGTTGATAATCCTGAAAGCATACTTAGGAAGTCTCCTAAGGCTCAAGCTTCAAATATTGTCAGACTAGTCCAAAGAGCTAATTCTATTCCTGAAAACCTTACAACTTTACAAGATTCACAAGTTGACTTAATAAACCCATTCAGAACTAGGTCACTTGATGACATAGATAAGATATATTTAGAGTCTCCATCCTCATCCCTAGATAGAGGTGAACATCTTGGTAGTAGAGAAACTACTCCACCTGATTTACATTTCATTCATAATTTTGGTTTCTCTCATCCTAGATCTGCTCAACAATCTCTTGCTGGTTCATCCACTTCTATTCTTCACACACCCACTATCCAAAACACTCCATTTCAGCCCACTTTCCCTTTTTTCAATCCACCCCTTGTAAATCCACCTTTCCTTCTAGCCATGGCAACATGGTATGCCCCATTAGTGTTACCACAACCTATGCTTCCCTTACCAAATTATTACCTATCCAAAATTCCTCATTTCACTGGAAATGAACCTACTACTGCCCAACAAAACGTAGATAAGATGAATGATGCCTTTGATTACATGGAGATAGAAGAAGAGACCATTAATATGAGAATCTTTGCCCAAAGTTTAGGAGGAGAAGTAAAAAAATGGTTTAAAAGCTTAACTCCTAACATCATCAATGATCTTCCTTCTTTGCATCAAACATTCATAAACAAATGGGAAATAAAAAAGAACCCTCTCCAAATATTAGCAGAGTATAGCAGTCTTAAAATAAATCAAGGGGAGAGTGTTCATGACTACTCCACTAGGTTTAACAATGTTTACAATGCTCTTCCACCTCACATGAAACCTCCCCAAGGCATGGCCTTAATAAGATATCCTGAAGGTTTTGATGTTGAAATGGCCTATCAACTTAGAGAGAGAGATTACTTAACTCTAGAAGACATGAAGAAGGGAGCTGTGAGTGTAGAAGCAAACATAATTGAGAAAAGAGCTAGGTTAAGATCAAAGAAGAGGGTAACTTATAAAGATGATATTGCACCCTCAAGCTCATCTTCTGACACCAAAATTGACAACCTAGTAAAATTAATGGAGAAGATGCTTGAAAAGATAAACTTAAATGATAGAGTGCCACCAAGAGAAAATAAAAACAACCCCCAAAACAGAAATATAAATCAGAATTTCAAAAGAGAAAATAATAAAGATAGGCAAAGAGACAATGACCAACAAATTAGACCTCCCTTCCAACAAAACTATGTAGTTCAGGAGGAAGAAAGGGAGATTGAAAGGTTGGGAGAAGATCATGTAAACTTGATTAGATCAGATAGTGGGGATGATGTTTTCCTCACTAAAGAAGAACAAGGTTTCTTCTCCTCATATCAAGATGAAAACACCTATGAGGATTCTGATGATTATAGATTGGGGTTTGAAAATGCAATCATGGAGGTGCACAAACATTATGATCTTAGGAGCAAAGGGAACATAGATAATTCAAAAGATAAAAACACTAGTACTGTTGTTAAGAAAAATGCAGAAAATTAGCCTAAGACGACTGTAGAGAAACCCAACATTTTGGCTAAGAAAGAAAATTTAAACAAAGAGAAGAGTAGCCAGCCAAATGTTGAGCAAAGCATCCCTAGCGCTTCAGCTAGTGGACCTAACAAAATTGTCCCAAATAGTAGTCCAAACAAAGTTAAGCAAATCAGAATTTCTGAAAGGAATTCAATTGAAAAAAAAGATGTAAATATGACGAAATCCATAGTTCCTTTCAGCCTTGAGGGAGAGATTGCAAAGATAAAAATTACCATAACTCTAGCTGAACTAGTAACCCAAGAAGTGTACAAAAACCAAGTTTTGTGTTAGGGTCCTATGATTTGGCTGATTGGAAAACCAAATGACAGTGTAACATCAAACCAATCTTTGGAGTCCAAGGACCTAGCCTTCCTGGACTCAGAGATGGCTCTCTCTATATGTGTAAGGGATATCTGTGTGTTTTTCTTATTGTGTTCTGATTTTAGTCTAGTTATGAAGTAGGTTTTTTTGGTTTTGGTTTTTTAGGTTGTGAGGGATGAAACTGATCAAAGATATAAGATAGGTAAAAAGATGTCATATCAACTGGGCTATGGGGTCGAAAAGGTCTAGAAAGCTATCAAACGGTGATACAAGGCTGTTGAAGGGCTGATTTGATTCGAGGTAGAAATGATCTTTGGGAAAAATGGAATAAAATGGACATCAAGTTTGGGAACAACAAAGGATTTCAAGCATAACTAGTTTAATAGCTGACATAAACATGGTAGGGCAAACCATTAATCATGAGAAATGTAACTATAAGCTAATCAATACATAGAAATAAACATTCAAGCCATGCATAGAGATATATAACTCTCTAACTTTGGGAAATGACTATCAGACTTTCGGGAAATACACTTAAGAGAGACAAAAAACTCAAATCACTATGCCAGAATGCCTAAACACAGTACTTCAAGTTATTGGGCACTTTAAAAACAAGATTGCATAGTCTTAGGCAAAGGGAAAGATCGGAACAAGACCTCCTTGGTTCAACAAATGACAATCTAATCAGTCAAAGACAAATTTCATGGATGGAGCTATGGTTAGCCATTGGTAAGAAGGGCGTACCGTAAATCATACTTAACATGCATAAAACCATGAATGAAATAAGCAAAAATATCCTTAAGTTATTAAAGAGAAATCAAGAATTCTTTAATGTGACTAAGGATGAAGAAAACATGGAAGCTATGGAGAAACAGGAAATTTGAGGTGCCTCAAAGGGCATGTCTCAAATTTTTTCTCTACTGATCTATAGCAAGCAAGAAACATGGATTCATGAATGAAAACTAGAAAAACAAAACAAAGAAAGAGACACTATACCATTCTACCAAGTCATGGAATCCAACAACAATCCTCTTTCATCATCCAAGAACATCCAAGAGACTATCCAAGAGCATGAGACAAGTATTTCTTCCAAAGCTTATATGACCATATATTGCTTCTATCATCAAGTTCAGTCTTGTTTACATTGAAAGCCCTTGGAATATATAGGCTCAAGTGAGGAAAACCTCTTAGTTCAATTTGCACTCTCATTGGCCTATTCAAAATATCTAAACTTGTCCTTGAGGCTTTGCAAAGTCCAAGGCACAAAATATCTCATAAAATATCTAAAAAATGCTAAAATAGGGAATTAAGTTGACTTTTCATAACTTCTCATGTGCAAAAATAGATAAACGCACATGAGGAAAAAGCAGTTTTTAAAGGTTCAATTTTTACAAAAATACTCAAAAATTATATCATCAAAAGTTCTTCTGACTTGCCGACAACTTTTGGCAGCCTTCCCGATGTCGAAACGAGGCTCATGATAGCTTGTTGGAAATATATATGTGTCTAATTTCTGGAGCAACTAGAATTTTCCCAATCTGATGTCTGGAAGTTATCCAAAAATAGGCCTGTGTGTAAAAAACTAGAAAATAAGGTTTGTTGATAGACCAGGCAGAGTGTAGAAAAAGCGGGCATTTTTCACCATTTCGGGGGAGAAAATGATCTTAAAATGTCTTGAAAATCACTGAGTGTGTGCTCCTAAAATTATGGAATCCAATGATACCATTATCCTCCTTTGTTGATCCCCCAAACTGAAACGACGAAGCTTATGAGTTTTGACCAAAAACCCAAAAATGCCAAAAAACCAAAATATGTCGAAAATCGCCCAAAATTGGTGAGCATGACCCTCAAGGGTTCTTAGCAACATGTTGTGAAGAAAAGGCCAAAATATGAAGTCCTGATGTGTATTTCCTCACTTTCCATGCCGAGTGCTTCCCTTTAGCCTCCTTGAGCTTGTCTTGAGCAGCTTTCAACTTGCACCGGGCAAACTGATTTAACTTTTTGTAATGCTTCGTCATTCTCCTTTGAAGGTCTAAATCCATGTTTTCCCTTTCCAATTTCTTCTCCAAATGGTCATTGAATCTCTCAAGCCATGCCTCCTTATTGTTCTCTATCTCCTGTTCAAACAATGCAGTGAGAGGGTAGATTGGAGAAGGGCATTTTCCTCTTCTTTTTGCTTTTCAAGGGCCTTTTTAAGCCCCATGGTTCTAGGCCTCTTTCTCTTAGGCTGATCTTCACCTTCACTTTCATCAAACTCACCCATGAGTTCTTCCAACCTTGGGCTTTGGAGGCCTTCTTCTTGTATTTAGTCACCTGTGTCTCATAAACAACCATATGGACACTCATTTGCCTATTTTGGATTTGCAGAAATTGATTGAAATTCCTTGCCCTATGAAGATCATCCTTCAATGCATCAATTTGGCCTTCCCTATGGATCAAAAGGTTTTATAGAATCCGGGCCTCATTATCACTATCATCGCTTTGGATAGGGATGATATCAAATTCACTCTCCTGTTCATGACTTCCTTCTACCTTGCCCTTCCCTTTGCTTTGGGTGGATATTCTAGTGCTCTTCCTCCTAGGCAAATCAATGATAGGTTTTTTTGGCAATTTTCCTTTACTTCGGAGAGCCCTTGTCACATTTGGAGTGGCCACTCTAGGCACTCTCTTCCTTGTTGTCCAGGGCTTGGACTTTTTATGAGAAGAGGGCATGACCCCTTTACCTTTGTCATCTTGCTTGTCATCCTTTTGAGTTTGCTGTTCTTCTTGAGGCTGCCCTTGCTCATCACTGTCATGCCCTTTTTCATCATCTTCATGCTACTGCTCTGTCTCATAGGAATTCTGTGTGTCTTCTTTAGGTTGTCCTTGCTCATCACTATCATGCTGCCCTTGTTGCTCTGTCTCACAAAGCTGCCCTTCATCATCTTTATGCTGTTGTTAAACACTTTCTTCCTCTTTCCCTTGCTGCTGTTCATCACCACTATGATGTTGTTGTTCATGCTGCTGCCCTTCACCATAAGGCTGCTCACCCTCATCACTGTCATGCTGCTGTTCACCCTCAACATGAGTTTGCTGCTCACCTTCATCACTGTCATGCTGCTGTTCAGCACTTTCTTCCTCTTGCTCATGTCCTTCCTCCTCTTGCTGGTCACTTCCTTCTCCTTCTCCATGTTCCTTTGTTTGTTCTGTAGTAAACTTGAGCCTTTTAGGAGTAGGTCTGCTAGAAGAAGGTGAGGGGTGATGAGTAGGAGATGTAGGGGATGTATGGACTGGAGGGACAGTGGAGAAATCTGGATGAGTGATGAAAACATCCCAAGAGACCTCTCTCTTTTCAAGCTGATGAAGAATGATGATTTTGATGAGAGAGTGATGGAAGAGATAGGCTATTTGCTGTGAAGGAGGCCTCTTCTGGATAGTGGAGGCCATTTTCTCAATGCTCTTGTGCAAGAATAAAGGAAGATTTAGCTGTTTGGTCCTTGTGAAATGCATCAGCAGTCGAATGTGATAAGCATAGATTCGAGAGAATCTTCCCTCGCAAGTGAAGTACTTCATGATAATCTTCATGAGGGGGGCGTAGCTGGCTAAAAGATATGAGAAAGGGAAAATAGAAGGACAAGCATCTCTGTGTTCAGGCTTTAGAAAGGGCTTGTAATCATCTAAGTCCAAATGGATTTGTTTAAACCATTTCTCGCCAATATAGGGAATTTTAGTGGCTTTGGAGATGGATCTTGGGGAGAAATTGAAGTCAAGGCCCGCCAAGTTGGAAATGCTTGTCTCTGAACCTCAAAGCACAAAGGTGTGTCAGAGGAGAAAAACTCTTCACCTCTTGGACCCTTTGGCAAAAATCTAAGCACCCGACCTCATGGAAATTGAATAGTACTGATGGGTGGGCATTCACTTCTTCGGTGGAGATAGGCTCATACCTCTTGTGCAATCCACTCCTACTATCCTTCCTGAGAGGCATCTTGTTATAGATGCTCTCTGCAAAACCCAAAATGCCTCAAAAGGATTTCTTGAAATGTGTTCTCAAACAAAACTCTGTCTTAGCTATCAATCACTGTTTGATAAGGCAAAAATGGTTTCAAATGTTGTGCGAGATGACCTTTTAACACAAAATTCTCTGCTCTTTCCAAAACACTGTTTTTCCCTTTGCCTACCCCTCAACGAACAATTTTAATGATGAGCACAAAGTCAAACAAAAGGCACACACAGTCAAAGTGATTTTCTGTGTTTGTGGTAAGGTCATCCAGTTCCTTGTGTTTTGGTGTGAGCACAAACAACCCTGTAGCAATCAAACAACAGAAATTCCTCACAATCAACACACCCTCCTTGTCTTTACTGTTTTCTCATACAGACTTTGACAAACACCTCCAAATGACCATTTACAGCCTTATACACTAAAGTTTGTTTATGGACAAATTGGCAGCCTTGACTCTGTTCTTTACCACAAGGAGGACTTCTAAAACAAAAGAGCACTCATATAATGATCATAGTAGCTAAAATTAGGCTCACTATTTTGCTTTTTTAAACCCTGTGTTTCTCCTTTCAAACAATGCCTTCACCTTTTAATATTGCTTTGAGGACAGTTAATTGGGTCCTTTGTCATCCATCAAAATATATTACTTTTACTAATGCCAGTGATGGGCAAACAAAGCCACTGTAACCTCGAGTTTTTGAGCAAAACTATCAACCCTTATTACCACTGCTATGTTCCCATTATTTTCAGCTGACAGAGGTATTGTTTTATCTTAGCTTCAAGTGTAGCTTTAGGTTTTTTGAGGCAAGAACGACCACCTTTCTTTCAACCAGCTATAACCATAACCCTCAAACCCTCTCACATCGACACACCTTCACTTACACCAAATTTTTTATTTTTTCACCATTTACTCAGTCCTCGAATAACACAACACTGATCACCCTTATATGACTTTGAAAATACTAAGGAGGTATATGAAATACCTCAAAAATCGATGAGCACCGTTGTTTGAGGAGTTGGAGCAGCGTTTAGGGCTTTTGGAGGCGTTTAGATAACTTGAACATGCACGGAATGTTTGATGGAGAAGGTGTCACGCAAGTGGAAAGGTGTTGGGTCACTTGTTGGGCCAACGTGACCAGCACCTACAGGCACGCTGCGCGCTGCTATAGGCACGACGCGCAACAATGTACTTCCTTTGTAAACTTGTGCTTGAATGCGTCGTGCAACCCTACAGGCGCGCCGTGCGGTCTCCAGGCTCGAAAAACTCTGTGGAATTGCTAAAAAGCTCTCTCTCCGGTCTAGTGAACAACAAAGGGGAGTTTCACTCGCGCTTTGGAGTTTGCAAAATGAATTGGCAACGGTCCTTAACCCTTTTGAAAGAGAAAAAGCCAATGGCCCTTTCACATTTGATTGGTGAGGGTTTCTCTAAGAGATGTTTGAAAAGTCTTTGATTTTTAAACAAAATTTGAACCTTTATCTTCTAAAACGTAACCTGGTACTCTTTGACCGGATAAATGTTATAGTGGAAATGAGCAGTTCTTTTATGAGCCTGATCCCTTCTTTTTGAAATAAAACAACCCTTTTTAAGACTTAAAACTTTCACTGTTTCTTATTGGAGAGAAAACTGTTTTCCCTTTTGATATCTGCAGTGTGGGAGGAAATTTTTCTCTGAGCCATATGAAGGGCTGTTGATGTGTCTTTTGAGTGGCATTTCCTTTTTACTGGGTAAGGAGCTCAACTGCAATTTTAATATCCCTTTTCCACCTCTTGTATTTGTATTGCTCATCTGCTTTTCCTTGTGCTATTTGAGCTTCTCTCTGACTGTGGGTAAAAACTTGTTGGACACTGTAAATGCAAATCCTTGTTTACAAAAGGCCCTCAATCCCAAAAACATTAACTTATCTTCAGATTTCCAAAATGATCTAGTTTTCAGTTTTAAGGAGATAACACAGGGATGATGTTCTAGATTTGAAAATTGAACAAGGGAGAACTGCCCTTTAGTTCTTCAGTGAAGGAGGTCTGCAAGAGGCCTGGGATTTCATTTATTTCACCTCTTTTTGAGAGCAGTCCCTTTAGAATCTTTTCCATATGCCATGATTACTTTTCATCTTCAAATCATGATGGGCTCCTTACTTTGCTTATGAAGGATGCCTTCTTTGAAAAATGATTGGTTTCCTTTGAACTTTTGTCTCAGTCCAAAAGAGGATGTTTGATGAATCATGCTGATCGTGTTTTCTCCTCTACCTTTAATCATCATTTTCATACAGAGACCTTCATTACTGTCTCACTGTGACCTAAGTTTGTCCTTACAGTTAGTGAAAAGCTTAAAAACAGACTTTGTCCATTGGCCCTCTGCTTATAGATAAAGGAGGCGCTCTTAGTCTTCAACCCTCTACTTATGAAATGAAGAAGGTTCTTCATTCTTCAAACCCTATGCTTATAGATGAAGGAGGTTTTTCTTTCGTGTCATATCATCAGCTCTTTGACAGTGTTATTTTTCCTTTCACTGTCCTTTTAGGCTTTGACTGTGATTGCAAGAGCTTAATGAAAAACTCTCTGCTTTGTGGCTGCATCCCAGGCTCAAGATCATGTTGAGAAGCAACTGTCTTCTCATGTGGAGCCAAATATTGTCTTCTGAGATGCTGGCAGGCCTCTGTCCTTGAAATATCCATTTAAAACACTGTGAAAAACACCTAGAATCAGTTTGACTTATGGTACATGAATTGCTGAGACTTGAGGGAGTATAAGTAGCGCGACCTAGGGCTGTAACCAACTTTATTTGTAGAATGGGAAGGTTTGTTATGACTGGTATATAGAAGGTAGAGGTTCTTTGGCTTTAGGATAGTTTTCCAAGGGAGAAATGCCTAGAGTGCCACTTCCTAACTTAGGGGAAACTTTTTGGACAGATATGGATTGTTTCTTTAGAGTTGATGGGCATACTAGTATGGCTAAGGCTAGGTAGGACTTGATAATGAGGTTTCATCTCGTCATGGGCGGGCTAAAAGGTAAGAAGGAAAAAAAAGGTTTGTGGGTGTTTTCCAGCTGGAAAATTTGACAAATTTTTAGATCAGCTGCTAGAAAACTTGGCTGTTACAACTAGTCATCACCAACAAGTGAAAAATACTGATGACTAACATTTTGAAAGCTTTGAACTTAGGAAGTGATAATGACACTTTAAAATTGACAGATGACAAACCTGAGTTGTTGTTTGGTCTAGAAGTTGAAGGAAAATACCAAGAAGGAGATGTCCCTCCCTTCTATGTCATTTTGAATATACATGATAGGATATTACACAATGCAATGTTAGGCTCTGAAGCTTCACATAATCTTAAGCCAAAAGTAGTAATGGAAAGCTTAGGCTTAGAAATTACTAAACCATACAAGGATTTGTATTCCTTTGATTCAAGCAGAGTCAAATTCTTGGGTTTAATCAAATATTTATGTGTTAACTTATCTCAAATCCCTGCTAAGAGTCTAGTAATGTACATAGTAGTAGCTGACATTCCCCCAAAGTATGGCATGTTTTTATCAATATCATGGGGAGCCAAACTTCAGGGAAGCATTCAAATGGACATGTCTTATGCCACCATCCCAGTTTTTAACCAAAAAAAAAGATTATACAGGGAATTCCACATGAAATACATGGTGAGCAACATAGATAAACCAAACAACTCTCCAATCTATTCCATTGAATCAAGGTTAGATTCCTTTATCTTGTACAATGAAGACCCAATCACTCAACATGAAAAGTAAAACAAAGAGGAAATCCGTTTACCAGAACAATCAGAACTTCCCTCAAATCAGATACAAAACATTGGCAATCAACAGCAAAAATAAAATGAAAATGAGGCAGATATACTTTGGACAATAAAATTTGATGGGTATTGTAATCAAACAAGTACAGGGGTAGGGGTATGGATTCAAAATACAAATCAGGGATATTCATATAAACTATATTTTCCATGCACCAACAATATTGCTGAATATGAAGCACTGCTCCTTGGCTTGCAGTTGCTTAAACAATTAGAAGCCCATAAAATATCAATCCTAGGAGATTCTGAACTTATGATAAGGCAAATCAAAGGAGAATATTTAGCCAAAAACCCAAGACTTAGAGAATATCGAAATGCTGCCCTTGATTTATTAAAGACCTTTGAAAAATATGAACTCATTTTCATTCCAAGAGCACAAAATCATCTAGCAAATGAACTTGCCTTCACTGCCAGCAATTTCCAAGTACCTCAGATAAATGAAAATATTAACATAAGGGTCAAAAACAGGCCTGCAATGCCTGATAATGAGGACCACTGGCAAGTGTTTGACACTGACAAACATATAGATGATTTCCTAAAATCAGAAAATGATTTTTCCATACCAGAATTAGAAACTAGCCAAAAAGAAAACTATTTGGATAATGAACAAATCCTAGAAACATAAATGACATATTCTCCTGATATAAATCACTGTGAGAATATTTTTGAAGCAGAATTGACTGACAACGTAGACCAGAAAGACTTGGAAGTTTTACAATGCAATAATGATACAATTCCAAGAGGTCTCACACCTTTAGAACACCTTTTTGACTTCAATGATGTAGCAAAAGAACCAAGAATGGAGCCTATGGAAACATATGTAGAAGAAAATAACATAGGCAGCCTAGCAAAACCCAAAATGATCAAACTATCTAGCACTCTCCCAGCTCATATAAAATTGAAATACATAGATCTGTTTAAAGAATTTAGCGATGTGTTTTCTTGGGGATACAAATATTTGAAATCTTATGACACTAGGATCATTCAACACAAAATTCCTCTTAAGGAAAATCAGAAGCCTTTCAAACAAAAACTGAGGAGGATAAACCCTGTTTTATTACCTTTAGTCAAGAAAGAAATTGAAGAGATGTATGATGCTGGGATTATAGTACCCATTAGATATTCAGAGTGGGTGTCAAAATTAGTTTCTGTTTGGAAGAAGACAAGGGAAATCAGGCTCTGTATTGACTTTAGAAATCTAAATAGAGCCTCCCTAAAAGACAACTAACCCTTGCCAAAAATGGACCATATACTTCAAAGGGTAGTTGGGTCAAAAAGGATATCACTGTTGGATGGGTTCTCAGGTTATAATCAGGTGTTAGTGTGTTATAGCATCATTTTTCACCTTCATATGATTCATGATTGCTTTTATGGCTTTGGGCACCCATTCCTACAGACTTGGATAAAATTCACTAAAAAACAGTGTAAAAATCCCCATACGCCATTATGCCCAGACTTTTCCGCGTGTATACGCGAGTCCACATGCACTTTTCCGCGTATGCCATTAAAATCATTAAAATATATATAAAAAATCCCTATTTTCGGGCTGGGTTGATGGTTACTCTGGTCGTTCAACCACCGCAGCACGTGGCCAACTGTTTCCAACTGTTGAAACTACTTGGAGGGAGTATAAAAGCCCCTCATGTGCATGGCCTAAGGGAGAGAGAGAATTATTGATATTATACTTTGTTGGTATTCCCTATCCAAGTCTGAATTCCCGTGCCTCCTGCACTTCCCAGTTCATTATAGGAAACCTTCGTTTCCTGGAGATGCTCATCTCTTTATATGTCATCTCGTATGCACCAGTTCGGAAGGAGTCTTAGTGAGGCAAGGGTGGGATGGATCCGGACAACGGTCTACTCGAAGATCGTCGAAGGATTCAGGTGATCTCTCCACTCGTTATTTCTGTACATGCTATTTATAATACAGAAGTACCATCTTGTTCCCGAAATATACGTGTTAGTGTCTGCTTACATATATGAGAATATTGTTATTTAAGCATTCATTATGGTTTATCTAATGTTTCATATGGATTTCACTAACATTTAGAGTAGATATATGCTGTACAACCAGTTCTTCGTGCTTGTTTCTTCTTGTTTTTCAGGTTAAGAAGGAAGAAGGGTTGCTGGGGGTTTGGACCCCGCGGGATCTGCTTCAACCGTAGGACCTACGGGTAACTTCCCCGATCTACTCTATTTAGTTTTTCATGAACATGTATGGTTGTGTGAGTCCTTCTTAAGTAGCATGCCCCTGCTCTGTGGAGGTTTAAACCCAACAAACCTCTAGGGTGATTTTCCCCAAAATAGAACTGGCGACTCCACTGGGGATCGCATTCTTGTGATTCCCCTGTTGGGTGGTTTCAGCTGTTTGATAGGTTTCCAACAGTTTTAACTTTCATTTGCAGTCCAGTTTACTCTTTCTCAGTCAGATTGAAGTCCTGGTTTCTTATCCAGGCTTGATCCTTTTTGTTTTTCACTATTTGCCTTTATATAGGAGCTTTTTTTGGCACACAGTCGCATATACACACAAGTTTGTCTAAAGGGACTCACGTATACGCGTGTTTCCTTTAGCACAGTCGCGTATGCATGCTTGTTGCTAAACTGTGAAGTAGCGTATACCTAGGCAGATTTTGAAATTTTTGATTCTTTGGCTTTTTAGTCCTTTCTGTCTGTGGAGACATGTTCCTGCAGTGTCTTAGTACCCTCTGGATTGTGAAGAAAGTGGTCTTTGGTCTTTTCTCTCTTTCGTTTGATCGAAAACTAGTCTTTTTGGCAAAGTGTTGTTTCTTGTGCTGGCACTTCTGGTTTGAGTACCAAGATCGCTTTCTGGGCATTCTTGGCTGTTCTGCTTCATCAGAACAGAGAGCTCCTGCTCATTTACTCTTTCCTGTCTTTGTGTTTTGCTTTGCACTACAATTTTTGCCTTTTTCTTGGTTGGTTTTCTTGAGTTCAGTTGGCTAGGTCTTGTTGCAACTTTTGAAGAGTCTTTATTGGTTCTTTGGAGTTTTTGTTTGCGGCAAGGTTGCACTATTATTCTAGGCTGAGTGGCTGAGTTTTCTTGTCTTCTTTTGCTCGTATTGATCTTGCTACTAGTTAGCCCTATAAGATTTGGAGCATTTTTGAAGTTTTTTCTTGAAATTCAGTGTTGTTTGGCTTGGAATTGTATAGTTTTACTTGGTCTTTTCGAACTCTTTTATAAAACACAAAAGCTCAAAATTTTTTTTGCTTTGTTGTTTGCTTTTGTTTTTGCATTTTTGTTTTCGTTTCTTTGTATCTTTTGAAGCTTGGTTGAGGTTTCTTGCCTTTGGATTTTGGCTTGATAATTGGAAAGGAGTTGTTATAGATTTCTTCCTCTTGTTTTTAAGCGTTCTTTGGTGTCTTCATATTAAGAGTTCTTGATTTTGGGAACTAGCTTTCTGGACAACCAAGAAGAGTTAAAACTGAAGGACTTTTGGGAAATTTCACTCTGCTTTAGGAGATTTTGCATCTTAGGATTTGCATGCTTATAGTGATTTGCATCAGGTGCATTTAATCATTTAGTCACTTTCATAGTTTTTGTGAGTGTGAGTTTGCTATCTGAAAAGAAAAAATACAATTTTTAATCTCGTAGAACCCGTGTAGAAGTTGCTTTTCATCGAAAGACAATAACTGCATTTGCATGTAGTTTGGTTTTTATTAATTTCTTTCTGCGTCAAAACATCATAAGTTTCATTTACGCTTCCCTGTGACTTAACATAACATCCCATTAAAATAAGCGATATAATTTAAAATCAACTAGCAAGTTTTCTAAGTGTCATACACCAACTAGCTAGGTTGTAGGGCCTTGGATTAGGTGAGTGGAGAGTTAACTCTCCAAGGCCGCTCAAACAAAACATAGAAGTTGATTAATTGAGCGAAATCCAACTCCGTTAGGTGGACCGGGAAAGCTCTCCTCCAGAGAGTCAAGCTCGAGGGGAAGTGAAGGCTGAGAAGAGGGATACCCCCTCTCTGATTAGCTGAATATGACCTCAAGACCGTTCCGCCCGGCTTCTGACACAGATTGGTGCCCATAGTTGCCACTCCTAGGTTCCACATAGGTGACTGCGGGGGGGAATACCCATGGTACCTGAGGCAGACGTCGCATCCCTTTCAGCAGTACTTCTGGGGGGTGCCCTTGCGAAGCTTGGGTGCTTGAGCCGGAAAAGGCTGTCGTTAGGAGGTTAGCGTAACTGTTTTTGATACCTTCTCTAGTTGTTCTGGGCCGTAATTATCCCAGACTGCTTTCGGGAGGTCCTATATTTCACTTTCCTGTATTTTGGTGTCCGGTCCTCATCACCCGGAGTGGAAATACTTGAAGGCTGTTTGCTTGATTGTATCTCAGGGATTTTTCTTATAGTGAGTACTCTTTGCTCCTAGCTTGCCTAGATTTTCACTTTTTTGAGTCTAATTTAAAATCTATAAAAGTGGCTGATCAAGCGCCTCGTCGATCAAGGAGAATCCGGGGGTTATCTCCCGAGAGTCCAGAGCCTTCTTCGAGAAGGCGTAGGAGTGATTTAGCAGGTGGTTACCACCCTGTGATGTCTGACGCAGTGGAGAGAGATCCTCCACAGGGGTCTAAAGGTTTTATAGCTGATTCTGGTGTCGGTTCCGAGAGGAGCGTTCCGCTCACCTCGCGAGTTTTATTTCCTCAGGAAGAAGATTTTCAAATTGAAGAAGTACCCGAACCTCCTGTGTCAGGTCCATCTCCTCTTCCTCCTGATTATCCGTTCGTTGTTCAATACATCGGACCTGAGTTAGAGAGACCGGAAGATCTTTTGTATCATTCATACCTTTCGATGGCCACGACTGGGAACGCGGCTTCTACCATGAGTGCTGCAGGCATTCAGACTCCTGCTTCTGTTGAAGGAGGGGGCACTATTGCTTTATCTTTGATTGCTTCTAGTGCTGCTGTGTTTGGCTCTAGTTTCACCCAAGCACATGCTTCTCATTCTGGTCCCTTCTGTTCAGGGATGCCCACTAGTGGGAATCCCTCTTTTTCCTTTTCCGCTGCTGCAGCTGGTTCTACACCCATGTCTTCCATGGCTAGTGGATCAGCTTCTTTTCAGGGTTTCCCCTTTGGAACTGGGCACATTCCTAGTTCCAATCCTTCTTTAGGGTCCTTTCCGTTTACCTCTCAGACCCAGATTTTCAATCCTTGGTCTGGAGGTCAGAATTCGACCACTTTTACAGGATGGAACCCTGTATTCACTACAGTGGGGGCAGGGAATCAGTTTTACGCAGGTCATCAAGGGAATACTTCTTTCCCTTTGTCGAGTGCTTATCAGACCTTTTCTCCTCTTTCTAATGCCTGGAACCCCTATCAGGGGCTCTCCTCTTCATTTCATACTTCAGCGGGGGGAACTGGTCTGGGCTTTGGTAACTCTATGTTAGGAGGAGGTTCTTCTCCTTTTTCTATGAGTCCTTTCTGGCAACCTGGTGCCTTATCAAATCCAGGGTATTCTTTTCAGAATGTTGGGAATCCATCCCATCAAGGTTGGAATCCTCAGGCTCCACCTCACTTACCTTTTCTGGCAACGTTAAACTTGCCAGATCTGTCGAAGTTGACTAATGATCCGATTCGTTATGGTCCGGGGTGGCCTCCGGTTCCCACAAAACTTCCTTCAGACATTCCAAAGTTTGAAGGTAAGAATGGAGAAGATCCGGCTGACCACATTACCACTTTCCATTTATGGTGTTCTTCGAACTCCCTGATCGATGATTCGATTAGGTTGAGATTATTTCAACGCACCCTAACTGGAAACGATGCCAAATGGTATATCGAGCTAACTGGGGGCAGTTTTGCTACATTTGGAGAACTGGCTGTTACATTTCTAAACCATTTTCATTTGCCTGTCTGATATGATGCTGGGACTGAACTTCTAACTAATTTTAAGCAGGATGATGCAACCCACATTTCTGATCACATTCAGGAATGGAGGAGAAGGAAGAGGCTGATTAAAGCTCATATTCCAGGTTAATTCCTTTTGGAATGGTTTCTCAAATCCCTGCAGTCAGATATTTCGAAAGATGTATCCCTCTCAGGGGTATTTTCCGAGGAGCAGGCCATTTTTAGGGCCCAGCAGCTAGAGTTGATATATTCTCAGTCTGGGATCCTTCACAAGTATTTTCCCAATGCTCCTCACTCCAAATTAGATCTGTCTAAAACTAAGCCCGGTCCTCATGGCGACGGACTGATTGGATCGATCAATAGTGGTGCAGCTAGCCTGCTTACTCAACTGCAGCAGTTGTCTTTACAATCTGCTCCTTCTGGTCAGGCTGTGCCTGCTGAGTCATCACCTTCCCAGTCTTTGTCCATAAATGCTGTCCAAGCTTCTGATCCCAAAGGAAATCAACAATCCGATGGGAAGAAGAAGGGACGAAATAACAAGAAGAAGGGCAAGAATGGGAAGGGTAATGCAAATAAAACCAACGAGCATGTTGGTGAGGGTCCAAAGGAGAATAGGAAAGTGAAGTTTCCATGCAAGCTATGTGCTGGAGACCATATTACACACCTTTGCCCTAAAATTCAAGATGCGCAACGCTTGTTAGCCCAGCAGGGTTCTTCTAGTTCCCAGGCTGTGTTAAAAAACCCTTTCCCCCAAGGGCAACAATTAGTTGTTGGCACGAACCAAAATCCTGGGGCTTCCTCTGGGGGCACCCAGGAAGGGGAAATTCGATCGAACATTTTCATGATGAGTGCTCACGCAGATATCGCTACGAGATCCCGTGATTATGGCGGAGAAGAATCTTCGAAAGCTAAGGAAGTCCCTGATGCTACTGAGCCGCTTCACATTACGAAGCCTACTGTTGAGTCTATGCCTCGGATGCCCAAAGCATCTTCTAAGCGATCAATGATTAATCTAAATGCTAGGGCTGCCTAGAACTAGTCGATTGTGGAAGATCTGGCGCAGAGTCCTTGTGCTATGTCAGCTTTAGAGGTACTCCAGTCTTGTCCGGCTCAGCGCAGTGCTTTGCTCACTGCCATTGGGGCTATTGATCCGAAAAATTCTCTTCTGATTACTTTTGATATGAATAACTTTAAGAAGAGACTTCCTCATCACATGTCTTTTCATATTAAATCATCGTACCGGAAGTGTAACATCTTTCGGACGGTTGTTGATGAGGGTGCTTCCACATGCGTGATGTCTCTCGCATGTTGGAAGACACTTGGATCTCCCAAAGCTGTTCCATCTAGCACTGTTCTGACTGCGTTTAATGGTCATTCTCACAGGCCCCATGGTATTGTCCCAGCTTTGCCCATCTGTGTTGGGGTCAAAACTGTCAATATAGAGGTTGAGGTAGTGGATGCAAGCTTGGACTACAACCTTCTGTTGGGGAGAAACTGGATTTATGAGATGGATGCCATTGCATCCTCATTATTTCGCATTATATGTTTCCCCCACGAAGGGAGGATTTTTACAGTGGATCAATTGGACTGTCCTCCTGTAGACCCGAATGCGTCTACTGACTCATCTATTCCTAAGTTGGATAATTCTAAGGCACCTGTTGAGAATTTAGGAGTTGGAATGTATTCTTCCTTGATGGTTACTTTCGATATTCCTCCTCCTACGGTTCATATTAATGCAATTTCATCCTCCAAGGTTCCTCTTCGAAGAGAGTTCTTCAGAACTAATTATTTTTCGAACCCTTGGACCTTACCTTCCCCTACTGCCACATTAGCGGAAGGTCAAGTGGGTGGAATGGAATTTCCTATTTCTATAGCTGAGATTGCCTATCAGTCCGTTGTTGACTCTGCAGAATCCATTCCAGCTCCTCTTTCATCGGAAGAGTTGGATGGAGATGTGGCTTCGGCTTGGACACTTAGTTCTTCTTCTGCCTAGGATTGCCTTGATACCACTCTTCCATCTGAAGAGGCCATCCTGGAAGCCATGACTGGTATAGATAGACCGTGGGATGACTTGCATCGTCGTTCTTATTTTTTACCTGACTTGAGCGAAGTTGAAACTAGTTTCCCAAGTCCTCAGTCTCCTGGTCCTGTTCACCCAGTCTTGAACCCTTTAGCACCAACACAGGTTTATGCTGAAGGGAACATGGCTGTGATTTCTCCTACTATCCCGGTGAACATTTATAGGGATTCCAATATTATCGAGAATGTCTTCATCGGAGCTAAATGTTCCTGT
This sequence comes from Pinus albicaulis, assembly GCA_034641835.2. Classification (NCBI taxonomy): domain Eukaryota; kingdom Viridiplantae; phylum Streptophyta; class Pinopsida; order Pinales; family Pinaceae; genus Pinus; species Pinus albicaulis. Next base: position 748,097,352 of record CM076577.1, read on the forward strand.
GAAGAGGTTCAAATTTACACCGAGCTCTTTAAAGAGTATAGGGATGTATTGGCTTGGTCTTATGAAGAAATGCCTGGAATAGACCCATCTATTGTCCAGCATGAGATCAAGACATATGAAAATGCTAAGCCGGTGAGGCAAAAACTTCGTCCGGTCAATCCTAGGAAGGCAGCAGCTATCAAAGCTGAAGTTGAAAAGCTGCTTAAGGCGGGATTCATTTTCCCTGTTCCTTTGACTGAATGGGTTTCAAATCCCGTTCCTGTAGATAAAAAGAAAGGAACGATTCGAGTTTGCATCGATTTCAGAGACCTAAATAAATCATGTCCTAAAGATAATTAGCCCACACCATTTATCAATCAGATCATTGACGAGTGTGCCGGTAATGAGATTTTCTCCTTCATGGACGGTTTCTCCGGATATAATCAGATTACTATCCATCCTGAAGATCAACATAAGACTGCCTTTATTTATCCCTGGGGTACTTTTGCATACAAGAAGATGCCTTTTGTTCTTAAAAATGCTGGGGCTACCTTTCAGCGGGCCATGTCATATGCCTTTCACGACATCAAAAAGATTATTGAGGCATACTTGGATGATTTAGCTACTCATTCTCGAAAGAGGATGGATCATCCTGGTCACCTCTGACAAATATTTGAAATATGTCGTTTCTATAAAATTATATTGAATCCGAACAAGTGCGTTTTCGCGGTTACATCCGGTCGGTTATTGGGATTCATTGTGTCTAGGGAAGGGATAAGGGTAGATCCCTTCAAGGTTGAGGCAATACTTCGGTTGCTTCCCCCATCCTCTATCCGTCAGCTTCAAATTCTACAAGGAAAATCTAATTTTCTTCGGAGATTTATCGTAAATTATGCTGAAGTTACAAAGGGATTTATGAGATTGTTGAAGAAGGGAGTTCCATTTCTTTGGGATGACTTCACTCAACGCTCGTTCGATGCTTTGAAAAAAGCATTGACCTCTGCTCCTTTATTGAGTCCACCTGATTATAGCAGGGATTTCATTTTGTATCTGGCAACAACAGAATATACCATTGGTATGGTTCTGGTTCAGGAGGATGATGCTCTTGCAGAGCATGTTATTTACTACCTTAGTCGAGGTTTGGTAGGACCTGAACTCTGGTACACTCTGATAGAAAAGTTAGCTTTAGCAGCAGTTCATGCTGTGTAGTGACTCCGGCATTACATTATTCTTCGTAAAACTTATGTTTTGGCAGCTGCCAATCCATTTCAGTTTGTCCTCAGTAGGCGAGTGATTGGGGGAAAATACAATAGATGGATTGTGATTTTACAGGAATTTGATCTTGAGTTCATTTCTGCCAAGTCCAAGAAATCATTGCTTTTCGCGGAATTGATCTCCGAGTTGCCCTGTGGGGAAGAGATGATCTATGATGAATCCTTTCTGGATGAACATTTGTTTCTTATCTCTTCACAGGATCCTTGGTACGGAGATATCATTGTGTATCTCCAGACTGCGAAGTTTCCCTCTACTTTTTCGAAAGATGAGCGTCGTAAGCTGCGTCACTTGGCCAAGAATTATTTGATTATTGGTGATGCTTTATACCATCGAGGGGTTTATTCAATCCTAAGACGCTGCTTAACTCTCGAAGAAGTTGAGGCTGTGCTAAATGATTCCCACAGTGGAGCTTGTGGGGGTCATTTATCTGGGCTTGCTACAGCCCAAAAAATCTTGCGTGCTGGGTACTTTTGGCCCTCGATTTTCAAAGATTGTATCGAATCGGTCAAAAAGTGTCATCCGTGTCAAGTCTATACTCGAAAAATGCGTGCTCATCCAGCTCCGCTTTTTCCAGTCATTACTGTCGGTCCCTTTACAAAGTGGGGTATTGATTATACTACTTGTAACCCGCCTTCGGCTAAAGGTCACAAGTACATTATTGTAGTAGTAGACTACCTTACGAAGTGGGTCGAGGCTATGCCTACTTTTGGGAATGATGGTGAGACTGCAGCTCTTTTCCTGTTCAACCAGGTTATCGCTCGTTTTTGTATTCCTCGAGAGATTGTCACTAACCATGGCAGTCATTTTCAGAATAGTATGATGGCTGAGTTGGCTCTCAAATTGGGTTTCCGACAGGAGCATTCATCTCCGTATTATCCTCAAGCCAATGGGCAAGTGGAAGCCGTGAATAAATCCTTGAAGACAATTCTTCAAAGGACAATTGATAAAGCTAGATCCAACTGGCATATTATGCTATATCCTGCACTTTGGGCATACAGGACGTCAGTGAAAACTGCAACCGGCTTTACTCCGTTTCAGCTAGTGCACGGGGTGGAATCCGTATTTCCTATTGAATGCGAGATTCCTTCTCTTAAGTTAGCTGTTGAACTTCTTCCTGACACTTCTAGTCTTGAAGAACGGCTCCTTCATCTGGAACATCTCGATGAGCAGTGTCGGGATGCCGCCACGATGAATGAAGCGCATAAAAATCGAGTTAAAGTTCAGTACGATAAGGCGGTCAAACCCAGGGTTTTTTCGGAAGGTGACCTTGTCTTGGTCTATGCCCAAGAAAAAGATGCCCTGGGGGCAGGAAAGTTTAAGTCTATGTGGTATGGCCCCTTCATCGTTAAAAAAGTCCTTAAAAAAGGAGCGTATACCTTGGGTGATTTTGAAGGGAATGAGTTGCCAGAGCCCCGAAATGGGCTCTATTTGAAGAAGTATTATGCCTAGGCTTTGGCCTGGCATGTTGCTTTTGTATATAGTAGTTTTGTTTTGTACATATCTAGTTGATTTTCGATCTTTGATGAGTTGGTGATGTTTTTGATCTGCTTTGGCAGGTTGTGTTGGATGTCATGAGTCATTTTGGTTTCGCCGATGGTGCTAGTAGACACACCCAGAACTTAGCTTCCGCGGCTTGGGTGCTTCATTATCCTTCCGGTCAGCTGTCAGTATCAAGAGGGGTCTACATTGGTCCTGCTTCCAATAATATAGCAGAATACACTGCAGTTGTTTATCTACTCTTGGAGGCAATATCTTTGGGTGTTGATTCGTTGGTAGTTTTCTTGGACTCTCAGCTGGTGGTGTCATAGTTGAACAATACTTATCGGATTTGTGACCCATTTTTGTTACGATTGTTCTTGAGGGTACGGTTTTTATAAAGATCATTTCAATTTTTAACTTTCATTCATATTCCTCGAGCTAACAATTGGTTGGCTGACTCATTAGCTAATCAAGCAATTGATTGGCATATTAATCATTCCATGCGATAAAATTTAATCATCAAAAACATCATACATTTGATACATTTATCACATCACATGAAATATCGTTGTATATATATGATCAGAGTGTTCAAAAACTTTACAAAATTTTGGATCCATAAGGTCATACAAAACTTGGGCTTATGCCCGATCATGTTCAGTCTCAAAAAAAAGAATATACAGTCATCTAATACATAATATCTGTCTACTCCTGAGGTCCCTGCCCAAAAGTCGTGTTCCTATAGAACGTGACCGCGGTGGCAACTCAGCGGAATAATCGTACCCAGTCTCGGGGTACTTCTACCACCCGTCTCTGGATGGCTTCCGACAGGTCTTCCATGGCAGCCATAGGTATTTGGCGAGTTAACCCCTCCAAGTTCCTCTGCACAGCCTAGAGGGTCCTGTCTGAATCCACTGTATCTGCTTCACCCCTGCGACGCTTGTGGCGCGGGAAACCCTCAGGTCGCACTGGTCCAATATCTGTATCATGATCATGTTTACATTGTTAGTCATTATGAATCCAATCAAAAACATTTTTATTTTCATTTTTTCATACATATTTGAAAAAATCCAAAAAAATTATATAAGTCAATTTTTTTTTGCAAACTTACCGACTGTGCCCCATGCTATGCCTGGTGAAAGAACTAGATCTGGATCTCCACAAAAGTCCATCCCGGCATAGGTATAGTCATCCACTGCAATGATTTGTTCTCCCCACCAAAGGAAGAACTCATCGTCCCAAGTGGTCTGGGGAACTTCACTTCCCCCTAATCTCTTCATCATGTCCGCCCAACGGGCAATTCTTGGGTCCCTCGGGCTACTGATGGTAGAGATAACTCTGGGTCTCAATGCTGGTATCTTCTCAAAGAAGAATGTCATCAAAATAGTACCGTACCCAAAGTGTTTGGTCTTTGCTTGGCGGATTGAGGTCAACTGTTGTTTCATGTTCAGTAAAAGGGCTATGCACCAATCATACACATGAGTCAAGCATTCTACTGCTATGCTCATTTGCGTCCTGGACGCCTGATGTAGGGAGGCAGATCCTGCCACTCTGCCAATGGTGAAAAGGAGGATTTTCATGTGCAAATCCCGTAAATATTTAATCGCAATCTGAGTTCCAACTTTCTTGGAACCCTCTACGCAATACACGTGGACATAATATTCCACGGTTAGCCCTCCCAGGGGCTTCCCGTGCAAGTCTACTGGTTCTCCCCTCCGGGAAAGTCTAGTGATAAAATATATGTCTTCCACTTCAATGCGTATTGGCATCTGATCTATAACGAAGCAATCTTGGTCTGGTTCCCAGTAATTGACGAGCATTTCTAGCAACCGAACATTGCTTTTCATATTTGGCATTTTGAAAAATTTGAACAATCCGCAATTCCGAAGAATATTTTGCGATGCTCGATCTTGCATGACCTCTTGATCAATTGCGCTGTGCTCACGTTCTCTCCATGAGATTTTCATCCTGTCAAAATTCAATAAATCATGCATTAGCCACACATTTTTTGATTCGGACCTGCGCATACGTGACTTTTTCTATGCACATTCGCGTGTATACGCGACTTTCCCATTACAAACCCGCGTATGCGCAAGTCCGTGTTTTTTAGCAAGGGTTTTAATGGTGAAATTCACTAAATTTTAATTTCCAAATGGACAAAATGATTTGCAAAGATGATTGAGGAGCCTACCTGACAAATTCGGTGCGATTTGATGGTCGGTTGTTCCTGATTTGACGAAAGAAGTTTTTTTCTCCAGAGCACTTTTTTCCAAATCAGCAATGCAATAATGAACCAAATAATGAGGTAATTTGTCTATTTATGCCTAAAAAGTTGAAAATTTTCGCAAAAATTTGTTATGCTCATTTTTTTGATCTATCTTAAGCTGCATAACCTGGATGCTTGGAAGTGCCCAGTTTGGTATGTTTTCAGGTACATTTTGACGAATTTGAGATTTTTCTCGTTTTTGATCCATGATTACTGACTCGTCACGGCAGGTATATGATCTTCACTGGCATATAGGTTAGGGAAATCACTTTTCACTGCATCTTGCATACTAGCCTCCATACTGATCACTTGCCTTAGGGTCGATCCCATCAGGTCATGAGTATTACATCCATTTCACTCGCCGATTATTTAATCATGACTTGGTGGTAGAGCCTTCCTTTACATGGGCTTCTTAGTTAGTTCCTCGCTATCACTTGTTTCCCATGTCAAGGCTTATGTGAGGCTCCAGTTCCCCATTCCCACATCTTTTTTTTTTTTCAAGAGTTTCTGTCATCTTCTTCTACGGATGATTGCTCACGTAGGTTCTTCATAAATGCTGAATGATTATTTATCAATTACATTTACTCATTCCGTTTATTGTTTCAATCAATTTGCCTGTTTTTTAAATTGATTGATTATTCGCGCAGTTGGCCCAATAAAGGGATGAATACGCATTGAAATTACTTATGATAGAAACATTTTTTTGAGTATCGCTACTAAGCTTTATGACCTTGCATTGAGCATAGGATTGTTCCAGTCCCAGGAACTAGTGCATCTGATTTCCGATACTCGTTCTATCCATTGTATCATAGCATTATTTTATTCTTTTTCAGGCTTATTATATGAAAAAGACAAAAAAATAAAATATAACAAAAAGAGCGGGAACGGGATGTATCTTCGTTGTTTTGATGGCAGTACAGAGTCAGTTTTGTCGCTCTTGAACAAAGCACATATACTTATATATATCTCCTTCATTTGGGATGGTTTTAATTTTGACCTAGGTTCAGCCTTTACCATGTTTCACTTGTCAGTTCTCCCCCGGTTGGTTATCTCTTCCAATCATATGGAGAGTTTGTTGTGCCTCCTGCATAACAGACTTATACAGTGTCACTTTGTACTGCCATGGTCATCACAGAGTCATGCTTTTGTTCAAGGGAAGTCTAGCCTGAGTTGGCCATTCTGCGGTGTCTCTTGACTCATTATTCAGTCGGCCTTCCCGGTCTTGTCAGTATCATGTTCTATCACATCAGATGTTTTGGTCTTCTGCTCGTGCTGGTTTGAGAAGGTCCCCATTGACTTCTTGTCGGCGGGTTTGTCTCTTATCGACTACGACACATTGCTCTGAGAGCAAACCTAGAGCCGCACCCTGGCCCTATTTCCATCATTGATAGGTGACCTTGTGCTCAACATTTGATCATCATTATGGGTCTTTGACTGAGTGGTTTCCCCTGTGTTCGACATCAGCATACATTATCACACTTGGGATTTGTGCAGTACCTTGATTTCCATTTGACCCTATCGGTGGATTTCTCGCCTCTGTGTCAGCTTTCATTATTGGTTGGTTCAGAGGGTTTCTTCCGTGCGCTAGCTTCATCTTGTGCATGTCGGAAACGTACTTCGATTTTGGTTCCATCACTCTACTTCGTCCGATTCCTTCCAAATCTTGGCCTGCGGGTTACACTCGCGCTGGACTCATGTGGGATGCCTTAATGCCTTCCTTCCAGCAGATCTTTTCCCATCGACTCCGACTCATTGCTCTGGGAATAAGGTCTAGAGTCTTTTTGTCAGTACCTTAGGGTTTGCAGTCATCAGTGGCAGACTCTTCGCTATCGAAAGTGGGGATTCATCATTGCCTCCTGATTGGTAGATTCTTTCAAGTGTTTGACTTCAACTCATTTATTCGCACTTGTTAGATTGTACTGGGGCACCTTGACACTCATTTTCATTATTGGTGGGTTGTCTCGCGTTGGTTAACGGTATACATCATTGACCGGTAATCCAACGATTTCTCACATGGTCGACTTCAGCTTATTTATTCCCATTGTGTAGAATTGTGCCATAGTGATCGGTGAAGACCTCGGGTTGCATCAGCATTTCTCGGTTCACTTTTGACAGTCCATTCAGTTTCTGCTAGTGATGTCGTCCACCCTTATATGTTGCAGTTCAGTACAACAGCATCCTATATGTTGGCTCCCGAGTTGCGTGATAGTACCGTTATTCAACCTCTTATGATTTGGTACTTGGATACAAATATTTAGCGATGTGTTTTCTTGGGGATACAAATATTTGAAATCTTATGACACTAGGATCATTCAACACAAAATTCCTCTTAAGGAAAATCAGAAACCTTTCAAACAAAAAATGAGGAGGATAAACCCTGTTTTATTACCTTTAGTCAAGAAAGAAATTGAAGAGATGTATGATGCTGGGATTATAGTACCCATTAGATATTCAGAGTGGGTGTCAAAATTAGTTTCTGTTTGGAAGAAGACAAGGGAAATCAGGCTCTGTATTGACTTTATAAATCTAAATATAGCCTCCCTAAAAGACTACTACCCCTTGCCAAAAATGGACCATATACTTCAAAGGGTAGTTGGGTCAAAAAGGATATCACTGTTGGATGGGTTCTCAGGTTATAATCAGGTGTTAGTGCTCCCAACTGATCAACAAAAAAAGGCTTTTACTACACCTTGGGGCACCTTTATGTATGTCAAAATTCCATTTGGTTTGATGAATGCAGGGGCCACCTTCCAACGGGCCATGGACATAGCCTTCTCCGAAGATATTGGATATTTTATAATCATTTACCTTAATGACATAACTTTTTTCTCAAAAACTGATGAAGAACATTTGATTCACTTAAGAAATGTTTTTGAGAAATGTAGGAGATTTGGCTTATCTTTGAACCCCAAAAATACACTCTTTGGTCTCCAAGAAGGTAAACTTCTTGGTCACATAATTTCAGAAGAGGGAATCAAAGTAGACCCTAAAAGGATTGATGGCATATTGAAAATTAGCCATCCAAGAAGCCTCAAAGAATTACAGTCTTTCATTAGAAAGACAAACATGCTTAAGAAAGAGGTAGGTGTGAAATGGACTACACAAGATAAACAATCATTTGAACTGGTTAAACAAGCTCTCACTCAAACACCAGTCTTGATTAGTCCAGATTTCACCAAAGACTCTTATATCTTTTCTTTTTCATCTGAAAATACAATAGCTGCAGTTTTACTTCAAAAGAATGACTTGGGGAAAGAAAAACCAATATCATTTTTTAGTAGGGCCTTAAGAGATGCTCCTCTCAAATATCATGGAGAAGCAAGCATTAGCATTAGTGAAAGCATTAAAGGACTTTAGAGTCTACATTTTACACTCTCACATAATTTCTTTTGTTCCACATACTATTTTCAAGGATATTCTAAGTCAAGACCCTGATGGTAAAAGGGGAAAATGGATTGCAACTATTCTTGAATATGACTTAGAAATCAGGCCCACCAAACTAATTAAAGGGCAGAGATTAGCAAAAATCATGGTTGAGTCAAACTTCCAAGCACTAGATATGAATATGGTGGATGTGTTGGAAGAAGTAGAATAATTCACTGCTCCTTTCATTGAAGAAACATTTCTGAATTCACCTTGGTATGCTGACATCATTTATGTGATTTTATATCTAAATGCCCCACCTTCTTTGTCTAAAACTAAAGCTATATTTTTGAAACAGAAGGATTTGAATTATTGCATATTATATGGGGTGTTATATTGGAAAAATGCTAGTGGAATTTTTCTTAAATGTTTACTTGAGGATGATGCAGGAAAAATCATGCATGAGCTGCATGAAGGAGAATGTGGAGGACACCTCTACTGGAAGACCACAACAAACAAAATCCTCAGATCTGGTCACTATTGGCCCACCCTTTTCCCAGACACTCAAAAGTTAGTCATGTCTTGCCATAAGTGTCAAATTTTTGATGGCAAAATAAAACTCCTTCCCTTACCTTTACATCCCATCAGTGTTGAGGGACCCTTTCAACAATGGGGCTTGGACTTAATTGGGGAAATTCACCCATCTTCATCAGCCCAGCATAGGTGGATCCTCACTGCCACTGATTATTTTACCAAGTGGATAGAAGTTATATCATCTAGGAATGCTACTGACTCTTTCATTATCAAGTTCCTTGAAACAAATATCCTATCCAGATTTGGTTGTCCTAGAAAAATCATCATAGAAAATGTTGCTACCTTCAAGTCTAAAAGAATGGTTGATTTATGTTACAAATACCACATCACGTTGGGCCATTCTACTGCCTATTATCCTCAAGGGAATGGATTAGCTGAATCCTCCAGCAAGAGCCTCATCAATATCATCAAAAATTTGTTGGAACAAAATCAGAAATCATGGCACAGTAAATTGGTTCATGCCTTATGGGCTGATAGATTAACTACAAAAAAGTCAATAAATATGTCCCCCTATCAGTTGGTTTATGGCATGGATGCAGTCTCCCCAACCTCATTAGGAGTTCCAGTCATGAAACTCCTCCAAGAAGTGCACACTGAGGAAAATGATATGCAGAGAAGAATCAACCAAAAAATTCATTTACAGCATTCCAGAGAAGAAGTCTATGAAATAACACAACTAGTTCAAGAAAATATCAAGAAACTATTTGATAAAAGGACTAAGGCAAAAAATTTCCAAGTTGGAAATGTGGTTCTTAAATGGGATTCAAGAAGGGAAGAGAAGGGAAAACATGGCAAGTTTGAGAACTTGTGGAAATGACCCTATATTATTTGTGTTGAGAGGGGCCATAATGCATTTTTCCTGAAAGAATTGAATGGATAAGATCTATATGGAGGTCCTGTCAATGGCAGGATTCTCAAGCATTATTTCTGTCAAGAGTAATGAGTCTTAAAGATTTTTTACTTTCCACTGTAAATTATCATTGTTTGAACATTTAATTCAAATTCAGAAAAATAAAAATACAAAAACAATAGAAGAGAAAAGAGGGCAGATTGTAAAAAAAAGAAAGGTACAACCCCATACCAAAAAGAGAAATAAAATCTGAAAGTGCAAGCTCAAATGCCACTCCTAAACACACACTTCTAGTTAGTCATACAACCTAATCATGACTAATTAGTTTTTCAATTTACTACTGATAGGTTAGTGAATTAGATAAGCCAAACATCACAATCTTGGCTTATCAGTAAGGTAGACTAGGATAGAGAAAACAAAGGTTCAAACAAGCTCAAATCTGAACCTATGAATATCAAAAGAAGAATGGCTCTAATGTGTTCAAATATTGAGCCAAAGATAGAGAAATAATGGTTCTAAAAAGCTCAAAACTTGATCCAGAAAGGAAAAAGAAGATAGCTCAAACAAATTCAAAACAAAGCTGGAAAAATAGTGAAGGATGTTTTAGTTTTCAGATCTTAAGCCTTCATCATTTTGCTTTAATTTTCTACAAATAAAAATCTATGTGCAACTTGTTTTATTCCATAGATCTGCAGCAAGTCAAACAGCTTAATCTTGGCTTGACTGATTTTTAATTTTTTGTCTTAGAATTTAGAGAATAAAAGTCTATTAGACAGTCTAATCCTGAAAGATAGTAGTTAGGTAGAGAAGTTTATGAACTCAACTGTTTAAACTGAGTTCATGGAGAAATAAGAGTAGAAATAGATTGGTTTCCTGTTTTCAAAAGAATAAAATGTTGATGAAGAGATTTTTTCTAGTCCAAATGCTTTCTGAAAGAAGAAAAAATGTTAGGATCATTAGGAATGGGTAGGTAGAGATTTTGTTTTAATAGAATTCCACTGTTTCAGATTGCTGCAGAGATCATCAAATCAGAGAAAGGTTAACCAAAATAAAAGGAAGGTTGCTACCAAATGGATTAAGGCACTGGTTTAATGAAAGCCAGATATTTATAGCTGAGGTTCTGAACACCTAAAAAACCAACTATCCTCCCTAAGTGGAGCCACTATTAGCCACCCATAAACTCTGTCGTACACAATGGTGGCTAGACTTTGTCTTCAAAACTTCAAGAGATAGTTCCCTTTGAAAACTTATCATATTTTAAATTTTTTATGATTATTATTAATATTTCAGTTAATGTTCATTACTATTTCCCTTTTAATCGTAAAAAACCTTGTTGTTTACCAAAGAAAACTGCTTGAGAAGCCCATTTTCCATCATTTTCACTCCTCCTTTCACCCATTTTCCCCCACAAAATCCCTTAAAAAGTACTTTCATTTAGCCTCTAAACCATTCCAAAATCCTTTTTTAAACCTTATATCTCCTTTGATTTGGTTTAAATCCCTTCATTTCACCTATCAGAACCCTGTTTTACTCTTAAAAATCCCTGTTTTTGGCTTAAAAACACCCTTTCCGCACTATAAGGTTTTTTAAGACCCCGAGGGCCTATTTCGTTTAGCCTCTGACCTCCACATGCCCCAAAGCCCCGCAATCAGGTGCTAAAAAGCTTAAAACCCTTTCCCAAACCCGAATTTCCTTTGTTTTTCATTATCTTGCCGTTTAATGGTGAAAGCAAATGTAGACCGTTGATCATTGCAGATCAACGGCCCTGGGCCACCCGATCTCCGCCTTACTCTCTACTTTACCTTTTCTCTCCACTCATCTATCTTCCCCTTCATTGAATCTCCACCGTTCATTTATCAGATCCAACGGGAGGGATTAAACTTCATAAACCTCATTCGACGTTTAAACCCGCCCACCACACGACAAAAATGATGACGTAACTGTGGATCCCACTTCTTCTTCCGCCTACGTAGCTCTTCATCCATCACGTGTGATCTGCACCGTTGGATCTGCTACCCCTCATCCGACAGTCGTTGATGCGTTTCACATTTTTTTGCACCCGCAATTTAACACCAAAAAAAAACGTGAAATGGGCGGTATTGGGAGGGAGAGGTGTCGACAAGTGTATGGAATCACGTTTTTTTTTGCAAAAATCTGAAACCGCCCCAACGCTACACGAAAACCATTCCAGTTTTCCGCCTTACCACTTTTCTCCATAGCATTGTCTTTTCAGTTTTAAATCTCGGCCATTGATTGTTAAGATCGGACGGTCTCGTTTTAATCTCGCCCTCGTTTCACTTTCCACCCTAACTTGCCCCCGTCATTCTCACATTTAATCTTGGTTGTCGATCTTTGAGATCGGACGGCTCACGTTATATCGCACCTCAAGTCTTTCGCCCTTCGTCCATTCTCCCAAATGATGCCATTGGACGATCTCCACCGTTGAATGTTTTAATCCAACGACCCACATTAGATCGTGATCTCTTTTCATTTTCCTTTCATCTTTCTCCAAACGATCTCGTCGGGTAATCTCCACCGTTCATTGTCCTGATCTAACGGTTCTTATTCATCCTCACGCCCAAACTGCATTTGCACCCGTTTCGCTTCCGCCAAGGGGTTTTCTCCCTTTTCGCTGCAAATTCCTCCATTTCGCACAGCTCCACCCCCTCCACAAAACCTCTGAGCGCAGCTAAACCAATTCTGCAGGTTTTTATAACGTGTTTGTGTGTTTTTGCAGGGTTTTAAATGGTGTTTGCTCTATGTTTTTCCCAGTCACAGAAAGGCGACAAAAAGGCCCATATTGACGATTCTGTGAATTTATCAAAGAAGAAAAAGGAGTTGTAGGTTACGAAATTCATGTTATTAGGGATATCACAACCCTTGATCTCAGAAACCCTCCATCTGATAGAAAGCCACTTATGCCACTGTAAACAAGCCAAAAAAAGAGTATCACTAATGAAGAATCAAGGTTAAAGGATGATTAAAGCCAAAGCCCTAAGATCAGAGCTTTAATCCACAGTTTAAAGGAGTCAAATATAGTGTTAAGAACAAAGACCCGAAGATGAAGATCAAGGCTTAATGAAGCCTAAAACACAGACAAAAAGAAGATTAAGGTGTTTTGAGGTAAAACAGGGGAAAATATCAGCAAAAGAGGCCTCCACTGCTACATCAGAGGCCAATTATCCTCTTCAGCTAACAAAGTTGCCACCTACAACCTCAAAGAATCAAAAGAAGGCATAGTTATTGCCCAGTCCATAGATATTTGCCTAAAGACACCTGAACAGTTATTACCAACAAAAGAACAAATTTTAAACTGTTAGTGAATTTATTTCAAAGGAAAAAAAGAGCCTTAAAGTCAATCTTTTTGCCCATCGAGCCTAAAAATGCAGAAACAGAGTAAATGAAATAGAGTTGTAATTTGATGCATTCCTGCCTTATGCCTTGCATGGTTTTCAAGGCTAGGAGTTTCATTTAGTGTAGAATTAATTACACTTCAATCCTAAAAACTCTTCCACCTCCTCATTTCTTCTATAAATACTTCTAAAGAAGATGAGAAGTTGTTGGTTGGTCACTAGTTGTAACACTGAAACTCTCTGAAATAATACATAGCCTGTTTGAAGTTGAAGAAGAAATTGAAGTATTGGAAGCTTGATGATGTTTAAACATTCTTGTTCTTGAGAATCCTCTATCATTGGATCCATGAGCTTGGCTGTTGGTGATGTATTCTGAGTTGTCTACTGTTTTTCCTTTTTTCATTATGTTTCATAAATTCTTACTACAGTAGGATGAAAAGTTTAGGCTAAGAAATGACTCTTGGAAGCACCTTAGACCTGTTTATCCTTCACTGTTTTATGTTTTATTTTGCTGAGGTATTTTAGAGTCTTTAATCTTTCTCTTTAGTCCTCATGCTTGTTTATTTATCTAATAGTTCAAATAGTTGGTTTCAACATGATTTATGGTTTTCCCTGCTTGTTTGCTACCACTTGAAAACTATTTTTGAAGTCTCCCTTTGAAGTAACATTGTTTATAGTTAGCCAAGGAGGTCTCTTTTGATCATACCCTTTGTCCCTGCTTGAAAAATTGTTTTAAAGGTCTTTATAGTTGTGATCATAGATGTGTTAGGTGTTCCCTCTTCTATGACTGAAATTATCAGTGAATCTTTTATGTTTCCTAAGTCCTTTGAAATAAAATCTTTGAGGAAATAGGACGTGCTCCCGAATCTTAGATTTCATTTTAAAAGTTGTCTTGAAGTCATCATTTTCTTAAAGTATGGTTTGTAGAATTCATGGTTAGCCCTATCTATCAAATACCTCTTTATGTTCAAGTTATGTTTTTAAGTTCCCTTTGTTGAGAATTCAAACTCTATTTCAAAATCATTAATGTCCATCTCATTCACAAAACTAAAGGATCCTGTGGCCAAGTTAGATTTTCCCTTTGATATACCATATCCATTTATGAGCTTGTTATTTAATTCTTCTTAACTACATTGCCCAATGAATCTGACACTTCTTCTTTCTATTTAAACTGCCTAGACCTTTCATGTTCTACTATACTAATTCAACCAACCAAACAAACAAAACAAACACTTGCACTTAATAACTAGTCTAAAATCAATACTTAAAAGCAAACAAGACATACCTTTGCAAACAATTTGAGAGATCCCTCTCTGAGAACAGGAGGAATAGATCCTGGAACTCTAAAGATTGGTTCTGATGTTGCCTTGTCTTTTGGTTAGCCAATCTATCAAAACACAGGATACCAAAACTTTCTTGGGTTGTGTTTTGTTTGCAGTAATTGAAACATGTATGTTTTGTGGTTGTATTGTTTCTGCATCTCAAAGATTGCATGTTGATATCCTTTAAGATAATCAGATGGTTCCTCACCCTTGTTTACATCATGATATGACTCATCATGTTCCTCCTTAGTAAAAAACATTCATGACATGTTTTCATCTAAGCAATGAATTCAGTCTTGTTATATTTCAGGTTGATCTTCTTCATCAACGAAGTTTTACTAAAAATTAGGCCTTACTTGAGGGTCAGGCTAATTTCTGTTCTCCATTGGTCTCTGCTGGTTTTGAGGTCTTCTAAACTAAGGATTTATAAACTGACGTTCATGTTGTGCAGGAGTAGCAGAAGCATTCCCAAGAGAAAGCCTATCCATTAGTTTTTCCATTGTCTTCATCATGGAGTAAAATTTATCATTAGAGGTGGAAGGCTTATCTTCTTCTTTCAATTTAGTCTTTCCCATCTTGGAATTTTTAGCTGCTATCATATTGACCTCCACCTTCACAGCATCATTTTTTGTTTTAGCTAATGAAGGGGACTCTTTTTCTTTGATGAGGATATAAAATTCATATTCAAAAGCCTCAACATATCTCAACCGAGTTGCTCCTTGAGAAGGCTTTAGATGGGAAGGGATGGAGTCATAAACTTTATTAAATATCTTGGAGAAATTTTGGACAGTTCATCAACAGATTTTTTCAAAATATTACACTTAGTGAAGGCTTACACAGGGTTGGTTCTATTTCCCCACTTTCTCAAGATGCTATCTTCAAATTCATTCCAATTATGCAGACTTCTTGGTGTCAGGGCTTTGAACCACTTCCCAAACTCACTAGTAAAGCTTTGAGAAAATAATCTCATATTGACATCCTCGTGATCAACCTCCTCCCTATCTATGAAGTCATTGAACTAGTCTACATTCTCTTCAGTTGTAATTTACTCAGCACATCCCCATGTTTTGATTCTAGCAGAGTATTTTCTAGGAAGGCAATTAAGGAAAGCTTGAAGAACAAGAGGGGCATACCTAGCAGGTGAAACAACAGGTGGAGGTGGTACATTTCCTGCCATGATGTCTAGAACTGTGGTGGTTTTAGGGACAATATTAGTAGAGGAGGAGGAATTGTTAGGAGAAGGTATGGTTGGTCTTTATTGTCCAGTCACAATTGAACTCCAATCAGGTAGAGGGACACTAGATTTACTTCTTAACAATATTTAAAATGGGTATAATTCCTTCAACCTATCCAAATATTCCCTTTCTAACAATAAATCAAATGTGACTACTTCCCAAAACTCTTCTTTATCTTTTTGACTCACTAAGCCTAAGGTATCAATACCTCTTCTATGTAGGTCTAAGACAATTTTAGTCAATTATTTTTCATTTTTAGACCTAAAAAAGACTTCCTGAATTTTATCATCAAACCTTTTATCTTTAGGACTTCTTAAAACTTCAGAGGACAAGGATTTTGTGTGTAATGGAGTACCTGATACTACAGAACTGCCTTGAATTCCTCTGGAAATTGTGTTTGGATTATCCACAATTATAGGTGGAGCTGGGTCAGGATTACTCCTTGTATCTCCTTTTCAAAGCCACCTTTCAAAATGAGAATTTTGAATGGATTCACCAAGGTAGATGTAGCCTTGAACAACTTCTGAGCTCCTGCTACCTTCAAGAGTTCAACTTCAAAATTTCAGGAAAATTATATCTTTAGGCTCTCGGCAGATGCACCAAAATTTTATCACAAAATTGTACTTGATTGGCTGTTTATTAGGAAACTCTATGTAACTGTTTCAAACCAGCTGTAATGTCCCTTTTTCAGGAACACGCTGCTCCGTCGGGAATATCTTGAGATATTCCAATTCCTTCTTCAGTGAGCTATCACAAGTCCATTTCAGAGATTGAATTATGGGGAATGTATAGGATATGACTCCTTCTAAGAAGGGAGAAATTCTGAGGCTAGTTGGCCCTTCTCAGACTCTGCCTATGGATATGCAATATTCCACCTCAGGAATTTCTGCTACAGGGTCCCTGAGGACGCTGTATAAGGAAGTTGATGCAAAAATAAGACATACCAATGCTGGGATGCCATAGATAACATATCATAAAACTCCTATGCAGAATATGAGCTCAAAGAAATACATCTATATGGGTTATTCAGATCTCCCCAATCTAGGTCTCTAAAACAATGCTCAATGAGAGAGCTACAACAATACAAGAACATAACCAACAAATCTGCATATCTGGAATACACCATAAGAGGGAAAATTATACAAACATTATGATATTATGATATATTAGCAGAAATATACAAAGAATAGTTGAGGGACAAGCCACTCAAACTTTAAGAACCAACCCTCACTGAATAAGCAACGTAATACAAGAATTGCTGAAACTCCATAAAATGTCAGAGTAGCTGCAACTGCACAGTGTATATGAAGGCATAGCTACTAAATATGAATGAAATACATATTTGGCTAAAGGAATACAAGAAATAAGCCCAATAGCAAGGAAATGGGCTGAAATACAAGATTTCTAGCCAATCTATGAAAGATTGCTAGAAATGCCAGAGCATACAAAAATGTGACAACAGAGTTGTCACTGCAACTGAACTGGAATATGAATGAGGCCATGGCTGATCTGAAATCCAAGTTCCCTCCTCTGATAATGTCTCTAATACAAATTGTTGATCACTTTGTCTCAGAAACACACTCCCATGAGCTTATGAAACCCTCTCTCACTGCCTCCTATGAAATAACGCAGTTTCCTCCATGGAATGCGCAGTGGGAGATGATGGAAGTGTGGCCTCATGCCACTGATCTAAAATAGAGCTCGGGAATCCTCCTTGCAGCTCCTCCAATGAGTATATCACTCATCGACTGAAGAAAACTAGACAAGAAGACTCCATGATTTCCTCTCTAGCTGCACCCAGCTACACAACGTCCTCTCTGCTGCAGAAATAACACTGTAGAAGATGAATGAAACTATGGCCAAATCCAGATTGAGGAAATGAAGCTTAATCCTCATCCTTCTTTGAGGAAGAGGTAGGGATTCCTGACCGGGAACACCCTAGTGCCCGAGGGCACCATCACCCTGCTAAACAGCCCGGGGATGCAAGCTCTTGCAGACCCAAAGTCTAAAATCTAAAACATAGAATAATGAAAATGGGCTGCCATATCCTCCATATAAAGTGAGGGAACTCTTCTCCACCATGGTCCCACCAATTAAGGTTTCCACCCTCATGTGAAGCTCTTCCCTCCAAAACTGCGCAGCTTCTCTTGGAAGCTTCTCCTCTATAGGCAGCGCTGTTGACTTTGGTCAAAGATGACTAATCCAAGTGAGATGGGTTCCATTCACAACCTTGGAGTTTATTTCAGCTGCTTTATTCTCTCCCCTTTCACATTAGGAGTGTTATTTCTTCATCTAGAAGGGGCTAAGGTGTCTCCTTCCCCATTTTATTAAAAAAAATAAAATGTGCAACTATAATGTTCCATTTTAGCTTGAGGCTAAAATTGGGAAAATTACAGTCCTCCCCTCCCACATGTTGCTTGCCCTCAAGCAACTGTATAGAGAGAACAAAATTGTCTCCCCCTTCTTCTCTTGTGGCCTCCTCATCAATGTTCCCACCACTGCTCAAGTATGCTGTAATGAAACTGTCCTCCAATGCTCTCTCCCAAGTATGCAAGCTGTCAAAAATTCTCCCCATGGAAAGATAGAAGGTGTAGTGGAATCCTTCCTGTTGTGCTAAGGCCTCCTTAAGGTAGGAGTGATGATATGCATGGGAAAATTATACTCCCAACTATGATCCTCTCATCCAAATGAAAATCTCACCCCTGATTCCTGCAATTAGTTGGGGCTGAATGGAGAGTGTGCTTACATTCTCATGATGGCCCTCTCTCCATATGCTGCTCATATGGGACTGCCTTTTTCTTTGGGCTGAAAATTATGGCCTCCAATAATGGCCCAAGCTACCCCATCAAGAAAATCAGCCATGAAATGCCTCTGCAAATTCTTCAAGTGGTCCCTCCCACAAGAAGGCACAAGTAGCAATGTGGCAATCATGGTTTGCCCACGGTGTATCCTACAAGATACATCATATAAAATGGGAAGAATCATGCTCCCAATGGGTTGCACATATAATACTCTCCAAATAATTCTCCTCATGAGTGTACAAACATTAAAAATACATGGAGCAATATACAATAAAAACAAGTTTCCAAATGACAACTGGAGAGTGGTTCAAAGTTCCACTCGTGGAACTGAACAGTGCCTCCTTGGCCTACCTCAAAATAAAAAATAACAAGTGCTGTACTAGCCACTTGTTTGCTACCACACGTCCCCTCACAAGATGAAAACATGGAATCACAATTTGGTGCCAAAGGTGCACACCAAGAAGCATGTGGCTTCCCCCACAAACCATCATAAAATTAGCCAAAATCAAGGCTACAAGTAGCTGCAAGTACATCATAACAAATGCAAGAAGGGATGGTACTCCTTGATCAATATGCTACTCATATAAATTAAAGAGGTACACAATGTGAAATTATACCTTCTCTACTATGTACTTGAGACCTTGGGCTGAAATGACTCATCATGAATGCTCTCCCTCTCTTCCAATGAGTAAGGGAATGGTTGTGCCAACCTCTCCAAAAAACAATCGGGCTATGCATCTATCCATATTCTGATGAAGATCATGATGAATGCCCTCCAAAGTGAACTCCTCTAGCAAGGCAAAGTATGCATCCAAGTCAATAGCTAGGAAGTCCTCATGTGCTACATGCATAAATTTCTCCTTGAGACTAGAAATTATAGTTAAGAATATTCTGCCATAACAATGGATGACCATATCATCAACCATGTATCTATCATCATCCTCCTGGTCATCAAGAATCATGCATGCACCAAGATCCTGGGACTTCTCAACCAAATCTAAGTCCTCCATCCCGGATTAATCCTCCATATAGACAACACTGGTATTCTGCAATAAGGTGCTCCATCACGCTGCTACTTGCTACCTTGACATCCCCTCATGCCAAAGTCATCCTCCAGGTTTCTTCCATGCCCATCATGCAGCTGCTCATGCTCAACCATAAATGATGATCTCTGAAAATGAGCCTCCCATGAGAGACTGTCACCTCCAAAGAATCTCCCGATCCTGGGCAATGTAAGCATGAGTGGCCTCCATCCACTCCAAAGAATGAAAGAGTTATTCCCTCAAAGGAAGTATCCTCTCTCTCACCAAATCTATGGAGCAGTCATCCGGCATCATGAAGCTGCTACCCTCCATCCATGCAGCAACTCTATCTGCGCAGTCAAACTGATGAGAATGGGTGGTACTAAAAATGAGAGAGTGTATCCCTCCTCCTTGTGCTTATCCCCAAAATATCTGCATTGTAATGGACTCCTCTAATGTCTCCACCCCTCCAAAATCTAATGAGTGGTGAACCAAATATCATGATTCCTCTCATCATCCCTAGATCAATTGGCCTCCTAGATAGAAAGCCACCAAAAGTGAGACATCAAGATCTGAAAATAGACTGCATGTATGAGTGGACTGACTTGTCCCTCTCTCCTCTGTGCAGTGCAGTCTCTTTCCTTTGTGCAGAAATTTTCTGAAATAGACAAGGGAGAATGCTCTTCATCCCTTCATGCTGATCCTTCTGCTCTTCTTCTCCATCTCACAATCCTCAAAAAATGCTACATATGGCTCTGGAATTTTGTCTTGGTACCCACATGAAAAAATATTTGGAACTCCTTGCAAAGACACAAGGACTCCTCTAATGGAAGCAATGGCTCCCCTTTCACCTCCATGTGGTGATGGATCTCCTCATAATGTGACAATGTTGTTGGTTCTTTCCAGTGTATGCAAAGTGTTTTTTTTTATGACACAATGAGTTTCACCAAGTTTTTCCATCAAACCCTTAGTGAATGTATCACAAGTTCTTGCATTTTCATGTCAAAAAATGAAACCCCCAAACCAACAATCATGAGCCATACCTTGAGTTGCAGTGTTGTTCCTCCAATGGTCTCATTTATTCCTCCATTCCTTTGCAATGCAAGTGAAAAAAGGACTGTGTTGTGGATCTGCATGTGTGGTTGAATGCTCACACCCTTCATGAAGTAGCTAGGATTTGTCTCATAAAAAAACCCTTCTCAGAAAATTTCTCCAAATTTCCCTTTCATCAAGATCTTGAATAACCTCCTAGAAAAGAAGAAGGGAAAACTCCTCTTCCTTCATTCCTCTTTCCTTGTCTCCTCTATCAATATCCTCTCCTTGGAGAGAAGCTCCTCTTTTGATAGCAATGGATCTTGGGCACAGGCTGAGCCAAGATCATGCTCTGATACCACTGTAATGTTCCTAATCTGGAACATGCTGCTCCGTTGGGAATATATTGAGATATTCCAATTCCTTCTTAGGTGAGCTATCAAAAGTCCATTTCAGAGATTGAATGATGGGGAATTTACAGGATATGACTCCTTCTAAGAAGGGAGAAATCTTGAGGCTAGCTGGCCCTTCTAAGACTCTGCCTATGGATATGCAATATTCCACCTTGGGAATTTCTGCTATAGGGTCCCTGAGGACGCTGTATAAGGAAGCTGCTGCAAAAATAAGACATACGAACACTGGGATGCCCTAGATAGCATATCATACAACTCCTATGCAGAATATGAGCTCAAAGAAATACATCTAGATGGGTTATTCAGATCTCCCCAATCTAGGTCTCTAAAACAATGCTCATTGAGAGAGCTACAGCAATACAAGAACATAACCAGCAACTCTCCATATCTGGAATACACCATAAGAGGGAAAATGATACAGCCATTATGATATTATGATATATCAGCAGAAATATACAAATAATAGTTGAGGGACAAGCCACTCAAACTTTAAGAACCAACCCTCACTGAATAAGCAATGCAATACAAGAATTACTGAAACTCCATAAAATGCCGGAGTAGCTGCAACTGCACAGTGTATATGAAGGCATAGTTTCTAAATATGAATGAAATACATATGTGGCTGAAGGAATACAAGAAATAAGCCCAATAGCAAGGAAATGGGCTGAAATACAAGATTTCTAGCCAATCTATGAAAGATTGCTAGAAATGCCAGAACATACAAAAATGTGACAACAGAGTTGTCACTGCAACTAAAATAGAATATGAATGAGGCCATGGCTGATCTGAAATCCAAGTGCCCTCCTCTGATAATTTCTCTAATAAAAAGTGTTGATCACTTTGTCTCAGAAACACACTCCTGATGAGCTCATGAAACCCTCTCTCACTGCCTCCTTTGAAATAATGCAGTTTCCTCCATGGACTGCACAGTGGAAGATGATGGAAGTGTGGCCTCATGCCATTGATCTGAAATACAACTTGGGAATCCTCCTTGTAGCTCCTCCAATAAGTATATCACTCCTCCATTGAAGAAAAATAGACAAGAAGACTCCATGAGTTCCTCTCTAGCTGCACCTAGCTACACAACGTCCTCTCTGCTGTAGAAATAACATTGTATAAGATGATTGAAGCTATGGAAAATTCCAGATTGAGGAAATGAAGCTCAATCCTCATCCTTCCTTGAGGAAAAGGTAGGGATTCCCGACCGGGAACACCCTAGTGCCCGAGGGCACCATCACCTTGCTAAACAGCCTGGGGATGCAAGCTCTTGCAGACCCAAAGTCTGAAATCTAAAACATAGCATAATGAAAATGGGCTACCATCTCCTCCAGATAAAGTGAGAGAAATCTTCTCCACCATGGTCCCACCAATTAGGGTTTCCACCCTCATGTGAAGCTCTTCCCTCCAAAACTGTGCAACTTCTCTAGGAAGCTTCTCCTCTATAGGCAGCGCTATTGACTTTAGTCAAAGATGACTAATCCAAGTGAGCTAGGTTCCATTCACACCCTTGGTGTTTATTTCAGCTGCTTTATTCACTCCCCTTTCACATTAGGAGTGTTATTTCTTCATCTAAATGGGGCTAAGGTGTCTCCTTCCCCATTTTATTAAACAAAAATAAAATGTGCAACTATAATGTTCCATTTTAGCTTGAGGCTAAAATTGGGAAAATTACACCAGCTTTTCACTGAAGCTTATCCTCTTTAGTCTGAAAGGGCTCTCTCAAAGGGGTTTACAATATTAGATAATGATAAGACTAGATGGCTAACTCTATTTGAAAAGTAACTTGATTTTTGTGTATGTAGGTTGAAAAGAATGCAAGCTTGCAACCATTGGGCTTATGGAGTCAAAAAATCAGTAGATTCAGTGGCAATGTTTCTTGACATGGAAGCTGAGGCAGATAAGAGTCTTTAACAAAGGCAAATCACACATAGAAAATAGGGCAACACATTCATTTCATCAACAAAGGAAGTCAGAGCATACACATATGAATTCTGAGTAATAAAGATGAAATCTATTGCAAGTAGTACACATAAAGATATAGATCATAAAACATTAAAAAATCCATGAGAATCTCAGGTATGTCAAGAAGAAGTCCTTTGTATTACTGATATAAGTCAAATTACATAAAGTAGCAGTATGGTGCAAAACATATCCAACCCTTTACAACTTCTATAATTTTCCTTTAAATATACATCCTTACAACAGGGATGATCTGCCTCTAGGCTAGATTCATCGAACTCTTCCTATGACACCTCATAAAATAGAAAAACATGTCTTTTAATAAGAAAATGACAGCTACACTCTAAAGATGACTTTTCCTAATAGGACTCAAAGTCCTATTTATTACAGTAGTATACCTTATCTTTAAAAAAATTACATATCAGTGAAAAATAAGCATCACATGTTCGAATAGGCTATGACATATCTCATCACTACTTGACATATTAAAAAATCTCCTAAACATATGGAACCAAACCCTATTTTTCAGGAAAGCAGGACTCTTATCTTCAATGAAAGCTTTAGCTGATGAACTATCTCCATTGCATTGTCTTCAAGTCATAAATGTTTGGTGGTACGGTCCCTTGACCTGTTGGCTATGTCCACTTGTCCAAAACTGCTTTTAAACTGCTTTGAAACCTTAAAAAATAGCACGCTACGAAAACAGGGTAGTTTCATAGCGTCCAGAAAATGGCTTTTGCACTCATAATTTCTGCTCTTTTGTTGTTCCATGATGTCATCCTAGTCATGACACATCAACACCATAGTTCTCCCTCCTTGAAAGCTACAAAAAGTGGTTTTAGAAGAAAATAATCTGCTACAGAAATTTTCGTAGCGTTTTCCTGTCTTTAAGCCTAGGAAACACTACGAAACTGTGAAAAACTACAGAAATTCCAGATTTTAACTCTGCCCCAAAAATTTGACCTCCAGCTACAAAAACTTGTTTTTCAACATGCCATAAGACTTCTAAAACATAATCAAGCTCAACTTAATACTCTTGAGGTGTTTCCTCTTCATTAATGATGACTTGAGCTATGGGCTCCTCAACCACAGTCATCTTTATGCCCTTCTTATCCACTTCCTCATGGATCAATTCTAACTGCTCTTGGATGTCTTTGACTTCATCCTTCAATTTTCTGTTCCTAGATTTCAAGTGCAGGTTCATTTTTCTGATAAGCTTCACCTCTCCTCTCAATGGCTGAGTCCATTTGATCAATTGTTGTGTGTTATCTAAGGTCTTTAACACAATTAACCTGCTCTTCCCAAAATTCTTTCATTTTATCAAACTGCACCTTCTCAACATTATGTTTCATTTCCTCTTTCTTCAAGACTGCTATTTCATGATTTTCTAACTTCAACTGCTCCTTAAGGACCTCAATCTTTGTTTTTTCAATGATTTTCTCCTTTCCTTTCTTTCGCTTGATGACTAGATCTTCTTTTGCAGGTGATGAGAGGTCAATGATGCTTGGTGGTGGCTGGACAGTTTTAGTGATCTTCTGAGCTTCTTTAATGCTTTCCAAGACCTTTCTGGCATGTCTTGTCATTGGTTTCCTAGCCTGAAACATGAATCCTGCATCTTCACCCTCAAACTCTAACTTCTTAGCTGATTTGGCTTTCTTGAGCTTCTTTCCTCCCTCATATATGTCTTCAGCTTGGACTATGGGGGTTTCCTCAATATCAATAGCATGTAGAATGTCTTCTAAGTTACCCTTAGCCACTGGTTGGCTTCTAGTAACACTCTTGCTGCCAACTTTGCTCACTGTTGGATTTTGTTTTGCATGTGTAACAACAGGTGTATCCACTTTCTACAATGGTTCTGTCTCCATTATTATTGGCTCATTTTTCTCTACCACTAAAGGCTCACTTTGATCTGCCACTAAAGGTGATGGTATACCTCTAGGTTTAGGAGTTATTTTAGGAGTGATGGCATCTACTTCAAAACCACTGAAAAACAGGAAAGTTGGCCAGTCTGTGCCTAATCTCTTTAACTCCTCTAAAACTAGCAACTTGATTAAACCATGATGAAAGAGTGAGGTTTCATTTCCTTCAGATTTAGCTTGGAATTTGTCTGACATTTTAGATAAGCTTTTGTATAAGTAAAAAGGTAAATAAAGAGACCTCTTACCAACAAAATGTAGTAGAAGCCTGAAGTGGTATGAGTAAACCATGTGGTACCTCCCTTCACAAGTGAAGTATTTCTGAATGATTAGGAGAAGCTTTGAGAATTTGTCTTTCATGTAGCTCCTTAGAATGGCATTTTTGAGATCAATCTCAATATGCTCTGGCTTGATAAATTCCTTTCATTCATGCATGGTGAAATTGAAACCTTTGAACCATTTTTCTCCTCCTCTAGGAATTCCTGTTGGCACTGCAATAGTCTGTGGTGTTAGAGTGAGGTTCAACATTCCCACCTTTGCTACTGTCCCATTGAAATTGATGGAAAACTCCTTAGAAACCTGCACATAGCATCCTTACAATCTTTGGCAAAACTGCAAACACCCTGTTCTTCTAAAAACTTCTAAGGAAATTGGGTCTTCATTCAGAAAATTCATGTGTGATGGCTCATATCTGAGACAATGGCCTCCTTTTCTGGTCTTCCTATTTGCAACCATTATGCTTTTATACATTCTCTGCCTCGCTTGATCAATGCCACCTACAATTGCTTGAAAATGACAGCAACCAGCTTGGCTTGGTGAAATAGCTCTCTAGAGCTCAATAACATGCAAAGATGAAGCGGGGAATGACAAAGAATCAATTGGGAAAGATTTTAAAGTTTTGATGACAACTTGAACCTTCATCATGACTCATACATGCTAAAAACAGAAGTGATGACCTCAGACATGGCCATTGTACTTGATTTAACCCCAACTGACTCGCATGACACTCACCCTAATAGTTATAATCATTAACTTACACCTAGCACCTGATTTGAAAACACAGATAGGAATACCTCTTTTCATAGCGTACTTAGTGTATTTCATGGTAATTTCGCTACGAAAGTATCAGCAGTTTCGTAGCGAAAACTGCGTTTTTACTGTGAAATTCGGTACAAAAATAGGAAATCTTGGCTAAAATAACCTTTCCGAATTTATAAGCTTGGGAAATGGAATTTGTTAGGAAATAATGACTGATGTGACATGAAATGACTTGAATGGGGGTGGGTTTTGACCTTAGGATAGAATAATAATAAAAAATTTAAATTTTTCCATTACCAACTAATGACAAATCAACTCTATGATCATACCTTTAACAAATGAACCCTTAAGACTATGTCAAATTATGTTTCAATTTTTCTGAGTGATAATAGTGGCTCCACTTGGGATGGTGTGCCCCTGTGGTACAACAAAGAACCTATAGTTCCAGTGCTATCCATTTTCTTTGAAAACAAAAATTCTGAAATTTGCCAAGCTTTCCTTAAAACTCTAATTTCCTTTGCCTCGGGCTCAAGCTTGATTTTTAGCTTATATTTATTAGCAGAAAAACATATAAAAATATAATATATACAATGGAATGAGAAATAAGTTGAACTTAAGAGGAATAGTGCTTCAAAATCCTTCCATTGACAATCCCTCTAGCACAAGGTTGTCCATCGATCTCCTGCAGAATGTAAGTGTTGTTCCCATGAAATGCGGCTAATTTGAATAGAACTTTCCAAATATTCTCAAACTTACCATGTTTACCATTTTCTTCAATCTTGGCCTCCCACTTCAAAACCACATCTTGGATTTGAAATTTTTCCTCCTTGACCTTCCTATCAAATGTCTTCTTGATTTTATTTTGAGATTTCTTATTTCAGTTATAGACTTCATCCCTTTTCTCCTACAAGGCTATCAACTGATTTATCCTCCTCTAAATTTCATTTGCTTCCTCCTCTAATCCTTGTAGTAGCTTCATGACAAGCACTCCCAAGGATGTATGAAAAATGGCTTCAGCCCCATATACCAACTCATAAGGTGAAGTTCTAATTGATCTCTTTGTGCACAACATATCAGCCCACAGAACATACTTCAGCTTCAAATGCAATGAATTATTATTTTGTGGGTCTGATCTCTATACTATATTCCAGCAAGTTAGCTATCCACTTCCATCTCTTATCATCAAGATTAGATTGAGTTAAGATGTCCTTCAGAACAACATTAGGAACAAAAGCTATAACATGAGAATGTAGAATGTAAATTCTGAAATATTTGGTGGCTTTGACCAAAGCATAGGCTTGCTTGTCTAATATGTTATAATTCAGCTCTGAATTAGCTAAGGTCCTACTAAAAAATGAAATGGGTTGTTCAGTACCTTGTTTTCCTTTCTGTAGCAACACTCTAGCAATAGTATTTTTTGATTCAAATGTAAAAACCAGAAATTCTTTTGAAAAATTCGGGTTGATCAACACTGGTGCTTGAGTAAGTGCCTTCCTGATATCCTCAAATGGGTGCTTTTATTCTAATGTACACTTGATGTCAGATCCCTTCAACATCTTAGTTATGTCTTTTACAATCTCAGAAAAATTAGGAATAAACCTCCTCACAAAATTCACCCTTCCAAGGAAAGACTGGATTTGCTTTCTGCTTCTAGGTAGATCCACTTTCTGAATGGAATTGACCTTACTTGGATCAATCTTAATCCCATATTTAGAAATAATATGCCCAATTAACTTCCCTGAAGTCATAGCAAAAATTATTTTAGTGGGATTGAGAGAAATTCCAAACCTTCTACACTTCAGCAGAATATTTTCTAGGTGCTTCAAGTGATCTTCTTCTCTCCTTGAGAAAATTGTTATGTCATCCAGATAGACAACCACTAACTTATCCTTTTCCTCAACAAAAGAAATGTCCATTTCTCTTTGAAAAGTCGCACTTTCATTCATCAAACCAAAGGGCATCTTGGCATACATGAATGTGCCCGATGGTGTGGTAAAGGTGGTTTTCTCCTGATCTTCTGGATGCATTAATATCTGATTATAACCTAAAAAAACATCCAACATAGACATTATTTGGGAACCAACAATGTTCTGCAGAATTTGGTCCACCTTTGGGAGAGGGTAATTGTCCTTTAGAGAGGCCTTGTTCAAGTTTCTGAAGTCAATGCAGATTCAGATTTCTCCACTCTTTTTCCTGACTGCAACCAAGTTTGCAAGTCAATTTGAGAATCTAATTGGAACAATAATTTTTCCATCAAAGAGCTTCTTGATTTCCTTCTCAATCAGAGGCATAAGAAGTGGATTAATCCTCCTTAGCTTCTGCTTGAAAGGATTTTCATTTTCCTTAATAGGAATGGTATGATGAATGATAGTAGGATCATACTTCTTCAAATCAGCATAACTCCATGCAAAAACATCTATGAACCTTTTCATCATCTCAATATATTTATGTTTTGTGTCAACTGAAAGAAACTTTGAAAGCTTGATCATTTTTGGCATTGCTGCTGTACCAAGGTTACAACTCTCTACCTCTTCATCATCAGCTTGTATCCTAGGGGATTTTAACACATCATCATGGGAAAAAATGTTTTCAAGGGGTATGAGACCTTTGGGTATATAATTATTCTTCAGCTGTAATACTTCAGAATTTCCTTTTGTTTCAGCAAGCATGTTTTGCTGATATACTTGTGTGCTTTCAAACTCCTCTTTCAGTTCTATAAAGTTTTTTACTTGTTGGTCATCCTCAAAAACTTGCCAATGGATAATGTTGTGAGGGATAGCAGGTCTATGGGGAACTTCAACCTCATATTTTTCAGTGGAATGTTCAGGGATAATAAAAAAACTTGCAGAAAAAAACAGGGAGTCAGCTACTAATTTTTGGTCCCTAGTCTTCATAATAAATGAATATTCTTGAAAGTTCTCTAACATCTCCATGATAAAATTTCTGTATGCCGTCATTCTCACTTCCTTAGTTCGATATACACCCTCAAATTTCTTAATAACTAATTCAGAATCTCCACAAACAGAAATATTTTGGGCACCCATTCTTTTCAAAATTTATAAACCCAAAAATAGAGATTCATACTTAGCCCTATTATTCGTGCAATCAAAGTTCATTTTATAAGAAAAGAAATTACTTTCATCCTCTGGATTTGTGATACAAATTCTTGTTTGAACCCCCTCTCTTCCTGCTGATCCATCAAAGTGTAACAACCACCAACCATTTTCCTTCTCTTCACTGATTTGGTGATTTTATGCCTACTGATTTTCTGCTTTCTTTTTATCTTTTGCTTCATCATTCAATTCATTGAAAAGTATAGTAGATCATAATTCATTATCAACAACATAGATTGGAAAATTCTGAGATTTATCCTTACTACTTACCATATAAGCCATCCTTGTTTCTCTGTATAGTCTCCTTTGCTCACAAAAAATAGGAATAGTGGCATAAGTTAGGTCCATCTACATGGTATCATTGATCTTTTTTTCCCATGACCTTGATAACAACATGCCAAAGTTAGGTGGAATGTCTGCTACCACAATGTCCATTACCATTGTCTTGGCAAGGACTTGTGTAAGACCAACAACAACATATTTTATTAAACCAATTCACTGAACTCTTTTTGAATCAAAGGAAAACAAATCCTTATATAGCCTAGTAATTTCCAATCCCATCCTTTCCATGATCACTTTGGGCATGAGATTGTGAGAAGCCCCTGAATCCAAAATGGCATTATGCAATGTCATGTCATGAATGCTAAGGCTGACATAAAAAGGAGGCACCTGGTCATTCTTATCATAATCTAACCTTGGTCCCAAATATATGGTTGGATGATCTTCTTGAAAATTTAGGATATCAGCAACTCCTGGTTGGGAATTCAAAATTTTTACAATATTACTCCTATATTCATTCACCTTAAGAATTTCTCCAAAATGGACTAGAATTTTTATCTTGGAGATCTCACTCTCCATACTGAAAACATAAGCATATTTTTCGGTCTCTTTGACAGGAGGAGGAGGTGGTGTGTCTTTCCTAAACTCAACAACTTTAGGGGCATCTTTCTTGGGCTGTGTTTTGTTTGTAGTAATTGGAAAATTTTTGTTTGTGAGGTTGTATTGTTTCTACATCTCAAAGATTGCACGTTGATATCCTTTAAGATAATCAGATGGTTCCTCACCCTTGTTTACATCATGATCTAACTCATCATGTTCCTCCTTAGTCAAAAAAATTCCTGACATGTTTTCATCTAAGAAAGGAATTGAGTCTTCTTGTGTTTCAGGCTGATCTTCTTCATCAACTAAGTTCTGCTAAAAAGGAGGCCTTACTTGAGGGTCGGGATGATTTTTGTTTTCCGTTGGTCTCTGCTGGTTTTGAGGTATTATGAACTGAGGATTTCTAAACTGGGGTTCATGTTGTGTAGGAGGAGAAGAATAATTCCCAAGGGCAAGCCTATCCATCAATTTTTCCATTGTCTTCATCAAGGAGTCAAATTTATCATCAGAGGTGGAAGGCTTATCTTCTTCTTTCAATTTAGTATTTCCCATCTTGGAATTTTTAGCTGCTATCATATTCACCTCCACCTTCACAGCATAATTTTTAATTACATCTAATGAAGGGGATTCTCTTTCTCTGAGAAGGATAGAAAATTCATAGTCAAAAGCCTCAACATATCTCAACTGAGATTCTCTTGGAGAAGGCTTTAGATGGGTAAGGATGGAGTCATAAACTTTATTAAATCTCTTGGAGAAATTTTGGACAGTTTCATTAACAACTCTTTTCAAACTATTATACTCAGTGAGGGCTTGCACAGGGTTGGTTCTATTTCCCCACTTTCTCAAGAAGCTATCTTCAAATTCATTCCAATTATGCAAGCTTCCTGGTGTAAGGGATTTGAACCACTTCCTGACCTCACCAGTAAAGCTTTGAGAAAATAATCTCATCTTGACATCCTCATGGTCAACCTCCTCCCTGTCTCTGAAGTCATTGAACTGGTCTACATGTTGTTCAGCTGTAATTTCCTCATCACTTCCCCAAGTTTTGATTCTAGTAGAGTATTTGCTAGGAAGGGCATTAAGGACAACTAGAAGAATAAGAGGGGCATACCTAGCAGGTGGAGTTGGTACATTTCCTACCATGATGACTAGAACTATGGTGGTTTTAGGGACAACAGTAGTAGAGGAAGAGGAACTGTTAGGAGGAGGGATGGTTGGTATTTGTTGCCCAGTCACAATTGAACTCCAATCAGGTAGAGGGACACCAAATTTACTTCTTAACAATATTTAAAATGGTTCTAATTCCTTCAACCTATCCAAATATTCCCTTTATAACAATAACTCAGATGTGACTGCTTCCCAAAACTCTTCTTTATCTTTTTGAGTCACTAAGGCTGAGGTATCAATACCTCTTGTATATAGGTATAAGACAATTTCAGTCAATTCTTTTTCATTTTTAGACCTAAACAAGACTTCTTGAATTTTATCATCAAACCTTTTATCTTTAAGACTTATTAAAACTTCAGAGGACGAGACTTTTTTGTGTAATGGAGTACCTGATATTACAAAACTACCTTGAATGCCTCTGGAAATTATGTTTGGATTATCCACAATTGTAGGTGGAGCTGGGTTGGGATTACTCCTCATATATCTCCTTTTCGAAGCCACCTTTGAACATGAGAATTTTGAATGGAGTCACCAAGGTAGATTCAACCTTGAAATTTTTTTTCTCTCTTGCTACCTTCAAGAGTTCAACTTCAAAATTTTAGGAAATTTATGTCTTTAGGCTCCTAAAAGACACACCATAATGTTATCACAAAATTGCACTTGATTGGCTGTTGATAAGAAAACTCTATGTAATTGTTTCAAACCAGATTTTTGCTGGATCTTAGCCTCTTCAGTCTGAGAGGGCTCTCTCAAAGGGGTTTATGATATTAGATAATGATAGGACTAGATGGCTAAATCTATTTGGAAAGAAACTTTATTTTTGTGTATGTGGGTTGAAAAGAATGCATGCTTGCAACCATTGGGATTATGGAGTCAACACATCAGTAGATTCAGTGGCAAGGTTTCTTGATATGGAAGTTGAGGTAGATAAGAGTCTTTAACAAAGGAAAATCACACATAAAACATAGGGCAACAGAGTCATTTCATCAATAAATGAAGTCAGATCATACACATATGAATTCTGAGTAATAAAGATGAAATATACTACAAGCAGTACACATAAAGATATAGATCAGAAAAACATTAAAAACTCCATGAGAATCTCAAGTCTGTCAAGAAGAAGTCCTCTGTATTACTGATATAAATCAAATTACGTAAAGCAGTAGTATGGTGAAAAAAATCTCCAACCCTTTACAACTTCGATAATTTGCCTTTAAATAGACATTATTACAACAGATGATCTGCCTCTAGGCTAGATTCATCTAACTCTTCCTATGACACCTCATAAAATAGAAAAACATGTCTTTTAATAAGAAAATGACAGCTACACTCTAAAGATGATTTTTCCTAATAGGACTCAAACTCCTATTTATTACATCAGTCTACCTTATCTTTAAAATAGTTACATATCAATGAAAACTAAGCATCACATGTTCGAATAGGCTATGAAATAGCTCATCACTACTTGACATATTAAAAACCATCCTAAACATATTGAACCAAACCCTAGTTTTCAGGAAAGCAGGACCCTTATCTTCAATGAAAGCTTTAACTGATGAGTTGTCTCCATTGCATTGTCTTCAAGTCATAAATTTTTGGTGGTAAGGTCCCTTGACCTATTGGTTGTGTCCACCTGTCCAAAAATTCTTTTAAACTGCTAAGAAACCTTAAAAAATAGCTCGCTATGAAAACAAGGCAGTTTCGTAGCGTTCGAAAAATGGCTTTTGAACTGAGAATTTCTGCTCTTTTATTGTTCCATGATGTCATCCTAGTCATGACACATCATCACCATAATTCTCCCTCCTTGAAAGCTGCAAAATGTGGGTTTAGAAGCAAATAAGTTGCTACAAAAAATTTCGTAGTGTTTTCCTGGCTTTAAGCCTAGGAAACACTACGAAACTATGAAAAACTGTAGAAATTCTAGATTTTAACTCTGTCCCAAAAATTTGACCTCCGGCTACAAAAAATTGGTTTTCAACATGCCATAAGCCTTCTAAAACATAATAAAACTCAACTTAAGACTCTTGAGGTGTTTCCTCTTCATTAATGATGAGTTGAGTTATGGGCTCGTCAACCACAATCATATTTAAGCCCTTCTTCTCTAGTTCCTCATGGATCAATTCTAACTATTCTTGGAGGAATTTGACTTGGTCCTTCAGTTTTCTGTTCCTATATTTCATGTGCAGGTTCATTTTTCTGATATTCTTCACCTCTTGTCTCAATGACTGAGTCCATTTGATCAATTTTTATGCGTTTTCGAAGGTCTTTTACACACTATTAACCCTCTCTTCCCAAAATTATTTCATTTTCTCAAACTGCACCTTCTGTACATAGTGTTTCCTTTCCTCTTTCTTCAAGACTACTATTTCACGATTTTCTAACCTCAACTGCTCCTTAAGGACCTCAATCTCTATTTTTTCAATGATTTTCTCCTTTCCTTTATTTTTCTTGATGACTAGATCTTCTTTTGCATGTGATGAGAGGTCAGTGATGCTTGCTGGTGGCTAGAGAGTTTCAGTGACCTTATGAGCTTCTTTAATTCTTTCCAAGACCTTTCTTGCATGTCTTGTCGTTGGTTTCCTAGCCTGAAACATGAATCTTGCATCTTCACCCTCAAACTCTAACTTCTTAGCTCATTTGGCTTTCTTGAGCTTCTTTCATCCCTCATCTATGTTTTCATCTTGGACTATGGGGGTTTCCTCAATATCAATAGCATGTATAATGTCTTCTAAGTTACCCTTAGCCACTGTTTGGCTTCTTGTAACTCTCTTGCTACCAAGTTCACTCATTGTTGGCTTTTCTTTTGCAGGTGTAACAACAGGTGTATATACTTTCTACAATGGTTTTGTCTCTATGATTATTGGCTCATTTTTCTCTACCACTAAAGGCTCACCTTGATCTGCCACTGAAGGTGATGGTATACCTCTATGTTTAGGAGTGATGGCATCTACTTCAAAACCACTGAAAAACAGGAAAAATGACCAGTTTTTGTCTAATCTCTTTAACTCCTCTAAATCCAACAACTTGATTAAACCATGATGAAAGAGTGAGGTTTCATTTCCTTCAGATTTAGCTTGAAATTTGTCTGACATTTTAGCTGAGCTTCTGTATAAGTAAAAAGGTAAATCAAGAGACCTCTTACCAACAAAATGTAGTAGAAGCCTGAAGTGGTATGAGTAAACCATGTGGTACCTCCCTTCACAAGTGAAGTATTTTTGAATGATTAGCAGAAGCTTTAAGAAGTTGTCTTTCATGTAGCTCCTTGGAATGGCATTTGTGAGATCAATCTCACTATGCTCTGGCTTGATAAATTCCTTGCATTCTTGCATGGTGAACTTGAAGCCTTTGAACCATTGTTCTCCTCCTCTAGGAACTTTTGTTGCTGCTGCAATAGTCTCTGGTGTTATAGTGAGTTTCAACATTCCCACCTTTGCAGCTATCCCATTGAAATTTATGGAAAAATCCTTATAAATCTGCACATGGCATCCTTGCAATCTTTGGTAAATATGCAAACACCCTGTTCTTCTGAAAACTTCTAAGGAAGTTGGGTCTTCATTTAGAAAATTTATGTCTAATGGCTCATATCTAAGAAAATGGCCTCCATTTTTGGTCTTCCTCTTTGTATCCATTGTGCTTTTATACCTTCTCTTCCTCGCTTGATCAATGACACCTGCAATTGCTTGAAAATTCCAGCAACTAGCTTGGCTTGGTGAAACAACTCTCCAGAGCTTAATAGCATGCAAAGATGAAGTAGGGAATGAAAAAGACTCAATTGGGAAAGATTTTAAGTTTGGATGACAACTCAAACCTTCATCATGAATCATACATGCTAAAAACAAAAGTGATGACCTCAGACATGACCATTGTACTTTGATTTAACCCTAACTGACTTGCATGACACTCACCCTAATAGTTCTAATAATTAACTGATTTGAAAAGATAGACATGAATACCTCTGTTCTTAGCTTACTTAGTGTATTTCCTAGCAGTTTTTCTATGAAAGTATCATTAGTTTCGGAGCAAAAACTGTGTTTTTACTGTGCAATTTGCTACGAAAATAGGAAATATTGGCTAAAATGACCTTTTCAGATTTATAAGCTTGGGAAATGGAATTTTTTAGGAAATAATGACTGATGTGACATGAAAATACTTGAATGGGGGTGGGTTTAGACCTTAGGATAGGCTAATAAGAAAAAAATTAAAATTTTCCTTTACCAACTAATGAAAAATGAAATCTATGACCAGACATTTGAGAAATGAACCCCTAAGACTATGTCAAATGATGTTTCACTTCTTCTTAGTGATAACGGATGACTTGGTAAATAATGTTACTCAAGACCCTACTAGTGATCCCACCAATTCACAAGAGACCCAGGAGGTCCTAGGGCATCAATGCACTCAAATAAACTCAAGATCAATAGAATGTATAAGATAAGGCCTTTGCATAAGAAAATGATTCCAATTAGGAACAAGCATCTCAATAATCCTAAGTAACTAAAAAAACTTAGGACCCATTTATGGAATATTTTCACACTCCTAGTTGCCTAGAGAATATATTTCCATGGGGATAACATACAATTCCTCAATTTCTTGATGATATTGCATATTTGGAATATATTTATTTCAACAAAAAAGGAAATACATAATTCAAAAAAATATAGAGTAAGTGGAAGTTAAACTTTACATAATGTCATGTTGGATTTTGAGCACAAGCACAAGATATTTGTGTAAAAACTACTACACTAGTAATTGCATAACAAGAAAGAATATAGAATGAATTTGCATTCAAAATGATAAGTAGCTAAAGTGACCAATTTAAAATACTCATATACTAATTTCTTGACATGAATACTCTTAAATAAATCTCCAAGAGAGGGAGCTCATGTGAATTAGTATGGGGTTCAATAGTGCATGCACATAAGAAAATAGAAAATCACTTTACTTGATTAGCTAGTAAATTGAAATTAGAGTAGGAGACCCAAAAATGGAGTGAGAGTCTAAAATAGGGTTGAATAGAGATGATTGGAGCCAAAAAATAAGTTAGAACTAAATTGAAGGCTTCCTCATGCAACTCCTAACTCATAAATAACAAGAAATATCCAAAAATAATACTAAATGTGATATGATACAATTGGTAGGTGACTGGATCAGGTCGTGGATAAGGAAATTTTAGGTCATTGATATTGAGCACCTATTGATAGTGATGGACTTGCTAACATTAAGGGGATTCCTTGATATGAAGTGCTAATTATGCCTCACACTGTTTGGCATAAGAGTCCCATATGGAATAAAGGCCTAGTTTCCATATTCTTAAAGATCTTGCTTGGATCTTATTGTCAGCAAGAGAGAGAGGTGCAGATGTACTTTAAAAAAGAAAGGGGTTTTTTCCTATTGAATTTCCAATCGCAAGTATGTCAAGGTTATTCTATAGTGGGGAAGAGAGAGAAAGTGAGCCTCTAAGAGAGAGGTAATAGTACCACCCAAGAAGAGACACACATGAACCGAAAGATCCATCTAACATCTAGTGGAATAGTCCACAAGGGATTTAGTGGTCATTATAACCAACAATTGAGAAACATATGCCTAATATCCTACGAATTATTCCACAAGGATGGGACAACTATAAAAACCATTAAAACACATTCTAAACAAGATAAGTACTAAAATAACCAAAATAGTTCAACTATCTTATCGTATGTGAAGGAAAAAATGAAATACAAACATCCATAGAATAGTATTACAAACATTCATAGTCCATGCATGAAGAACATGTTGGCCTCGTAAGGCTTCTATTATTAATTAAAGTTTCCAAGACACATATAAAATGAACATCAATAGCTCCAATAGTGGAACATTGGAGCCACGTCTTGCTCCACAAAAGAACTATCTTATCTCTCTAATGATTTGCTAGTGGAGCCAAGTTGAAAAGTCCTTTGCTCATACAATGAGGGAGTATATATAACCAAGGGTGACTCTTTGAATATCCTCATGATTGTTTTACTTCCCAATACTTTTCAACTTACATGACTCTTTACATTTCGTGTGTGTCCTTTGGTCTTCCACTTTAAAATATATTTTGGTTACAATATACATGGTGTACAATAGTGATGTGGCATATGACCACTCATGACATGACATGACATGACACTACTAACATGGATTGCTTGATGAAATGGAAATTTCAAGTCACTATTTTTTTTGAGAGTTGAGTGTCTTCGTGAGAGATCTTTCATTTTCACCTTTGCATGCCTTGGTGATAAGGAGTATTCAATGGTCTCAAGTCTTAGATAGTGGTCATGAATTAGTGTCCTTTCACTTTCTCCTGATCAATCAACTTGTGAGTTGAGTTTCAAGAATATATTTGAGCATGGTTTCTCCTTCTTCTCCTCCTTCATCATCTCGCCAATGAAATGATAGATTACCTGTTCCTTCAATTCGCTCATGACGAGATGACATCAAATCGAAAACCCCTAGCCTAAGATGATGAATTTTGATCCATGAACTAAGCCTAGAACAAGTGACATGATAGACAGGGAGGCTCAGTGACCGCGCAATTACATAATTCAGGCAAGAAATGGGAAGCCTTGAGCCTTGAGACTCTGAAATTCACAGTTCAAGATGGGCTGAGGGACATAACTGTGTAGTTTTGAGAGCCAGTGGGACAGGTTGCAGGAAATGGAGTTGAGAGAGCTTACAGTGCAGTTTTGGGAGTCAAGGAGGGTTGGGTGACTGTGCATATTTATATTTCAAGGGTATAAGGGATGAGATTGAGGCTTGAGGTTAAGAAGTGCATAGTTCAACTTGGGTCGGAGGCCATGATTGTGCAATTATGAAGGTCAGGGTCAAGGCTTGGTCACAGAAACTACATAATGCAATAGTCCTGGGAGGCAGGTACTTCGAATTGCGTAGTGAAAAAAATAAAGGTCATATCTTGAGGACTGAGACTTTGTAGTGCGTAGCTCAGGGGATGTTGGCTAAAGCTAAGTTTCGCAGTCGGGAAGTTTTCTGAAAAATGACGAAGTGTGGGACAAGTAAGATTGGTGTGAACAATGATGAACTTTGAATGTGGTCACACACTTAGCATGTTTTGATGACCAAAACAACCTAGATCATCCATGACATACAAAAAAATAATTATCTTTGTCTAACAACTTTACAACTGGTTATGACAAGTGTGACACCAAAGATACACTTTACGACGACTGTGATAGTGCTCAAAACATTAGAAATGAGTGCGACAGGTACTTACAAGGTTAAAAAAATGTTTGCACAAATGTGACCTCTTGGAACCACTATAACAAGCTCATACATACAATGTGACAACCAACATGCCAAAAGATGACACTTTTCTTATCTTGTGAAAGGGTTCACAACATTATAATAAAACCAATAAGATGAACTTCAAAGTTTGCAAAAACAATGAACAAGACCGAGGAAGGTTCCGAAATTTGGTATAAGTTAAAATTTTGGAGGGGGTTGTAGCAACTACAACACTTGGTGAAAAACTCGTATAATTACAGTTTCTATGTCTCGGTTAACTTCTTTTTTGCAGGGCCATGGTTGTTCAAGGAGTATTGATTCATCGTGCAGATTACCTTGGTTTCCTCACTTACCTCGTGAATAGACAAAGTCCCCATTATACCATTTTGGTTTAACTCAACAAAATTTCAGATTTACCACAATGTTTCAAGTAGGCCCGGGGTAGTGAAGCTTGCGAGTTTAAAATTTTCAGAGTATAATTTTTTCAACTTTGGTGTTTCTCTACTACCAGCAGGCCTAGAAAATACCCCAGCAGAGTCAAAAGAACTTCCGACACAATACCCCAGCGCAGTTGTCACTTCATGTTGGCATGAGTTGTCCTTGATGGAACTCACTGATGAAATAAGATTGCTGGCGATATGATGCATATGATGCGTAGTGTTGTCCTTGATGGCAACCTACTTGATAACGTTGATGACAACCTACTTGATGAGTTAAGGGGAGATTGTTGGCAATGTGATACAATGTATTGACTTTGATGGAATCTCAGTTGATGAAGTTTTCCTTGATGGAAATGATGTAAATTTGATGTATCTATGTGTTAAAAGGAAGGATGATATATTTACGACTAGCTCAAGCAATGTATGAAAGGAATTCCAGTGCCGTAAAATTGATAAATATGATGTGTCACAAAGAATACGCGAGTTTGTTAAGTAGAAGTAGCGTATGCACGCGGAAAAGTACGTGCCAAGTCATGTATGCCCTTTTGCGCTCCAAATTTAGAATACCAAGGGGTGTTACCATGGTATTGACCCATTGTATTGAGCGTTGGATTATCTATTTGATCCCATCCAGGAATACCATCGGAAGTGGTGTGGTTTTGGCTCATGGTATTGACAAAGGCTAAATCTATATAAGGAGAAGAAGATCATGGTGCAAGAGTGTGCATGTGTCTGGGTATGGAATGAATACTTCACTCTGGAGTATATCTGTATGGATTGGGTAACAGTTTACTGATTGATCTAAATTAATAATGCACCTATGAAGAAAATGATGAAGAGGGATCTCTAGATCTGAAATGTATATGTATTTTCTAGATCTGTTTATGGAATGTTTAGATCTGAGATGAGGCGAAATACTTTCTGGAGTAAAGGATGAAATCTAAGTTGTTTATCTGATCTGAAGAGCTGCACAGTCTTGAAAATTTACAGATGTATACGCAGGTTCGCTTCAGTAAAAGAGCGTGTATACGCGGGTCTGCTTAAGGAAAAATGCGTATGGGAAGATAGGGTTTTTTGAAGAATGCACAGAAGTATACGTAGGTTGGTGTGCATGAAAGCGCGTACATACGCAGGTTCAGTGAAGTAAAAGTGCGTATGGAATCTAGGGTTTGCTGAAGTAAGTGGAATGAAATTTCTGATCTGTTTTGTTGTTTTACTGCTATCTGTCAATGATGTATTCATACAGAACTGGGTTGTTTGAATGATGAATATGCTGCTGATTATGTTAATTGAAGATCAAGTTGTTGGTTGATTGGTTGATGATTCAATGAATGAATTGATGGGGTTATAAGTTTTAGTTTGATGAATGTTGAGCTTAAATGTGTGGAGTGGGTCCAGTCTGAAAATATGATGAAAAGTGGCCTACAAGTTGTGTTGTATGGAAGCTGTTGGATCCAGTATGAAAATTGATGAAACGTGGTCCATGGTGGTGTTGAGGGTCGAAGTGTTCAGTGAGGGGGTTGGAGCTCCCTTCCGGTGGTAGATGGTAAACGAGTGTAGGGGGTAGTGGCTCCCTTACAGGAGAGGCTGGTAAACGAGAGCAGGGGGTAGTGGCTCCCTTCCAGGAGAGGCTGGTAAATGAGAGCAGGTGGTAGTGGCTCCCTTCCAGGAGAGGCTGGTAAACGAGAGCAGGTTGTAGCCTTCTGCATGTGGGTGCCTGCATGCTGGTATGAGTCTGCGCCAGCACATGGTTGTACAATTTTTTCTTTATAATAAAATATTTAAGACTGAGATGACGACAGCGGTGGTTTTCTCCCGAATTGGGTTTCCACCTTAAATACTGGTGTTCATGTGTGTTTATTATGTGTGATGATTTATTCTATTCTTACTGCACATGTTTACTGCTTACTAAACATCTAATGAAGGAATGATGCAATGATCTAAGCTAAGAATTATCATCATAATGAAATCTCTGTTAATACACGAGTTTTATTAAGGATATCCGTGTGTATATGCAAGTTGTCTTCAGTAAAGTAGCATATGTATTTTAGAGAAAGAAAAAGTAAAAAATTTTGAGTATGCTCTAAATACTGATTCACCCACCCCTCTGAGTATTTTTCCCAACAATTGGTATCAGAGAAGGTCCTTCTATAGAAGCTTGATCGCTTGAAGGAGATCCGTCACAATGGGAAGAAAGAAAAAGAAGAAGGCTACTCAAAAGGAGATATCTCAGAAAACATATGCAGCAGAAAATGAAGAAGACAAAATATGTATTGATTGTGGTTCTTGTGATTCACTTTCATGTGCATGCAATAGTGAAAATAGTGAAAGTAATGTTATGGATCTAGAAGAAGCTCTCAAGATTAAAGTTTAAGATCAACAAAGATCAGTTAAAGAGAGAGAAGTTATCTACAATGAGATGATCTCCAAAATGAAAGGACAAATAGAAATACTGAATGGACAAATAGACAAGTATCAAAGGTTGTACAATTATGCAACCAATCGAAATAAAAGACTTGAAACAGAAATCATAGATCTAAATGAAGATCTGGAAAAATCAAATAAGAAGAATGAAGAACTTGAAGCAGAAATCATCTCTCTCAAAGAAGATCCAGAAAAATCAAATAAGAAGAATGAAGAACTTGAAGCAGAAATCATCCCTCTAAAAGAAGATCTTGAAGCATCAAATAAGAAGAATGAAGAACTTCTACAATCATTTGAAAAATAAGGACGTGAAGCAGAAATCATCTCACTCAAAACAGATCTGGAAAAATCAAATAAGAAGAATGAAGAACTTCTACAAATTTTTGAAGAACAAGAAAATGGGTTGAAAGAAGAGATTTTAAAACTGAATGATCAAGTAGAAGAAGGAAGAAGGGTTGAAGAAAATATGAAGAAGCAATGCCAAAAATTAGAGGTTGATGTAAACATTCTAAAAGGTAAATTAGAAGAAAAG
Organism: Pinus albicaulis; assembly: GCA_034641835.2. NCBI lineage: Eukaryota > Viridiplantae > Streptophyta > Pinopsida > Pinales > Pinaceae > Pinus > Pinus albicaulis. The sequence continues at coordinate 748,139,064 of CM076577.1, forward strand.
GATAAACTCTTGAGGTTTCAAGATAGTACTAAGATTCTGGACAATATTATTAGTAGTCAAAGGTCTCCCTCTATTAAATTTGGTCTTGGTTTTCATGAAACTGTTAAAGGAGAATCTAGTTCACAAGGAAGTGCTAAAGATTCAAAGGATATCAATGCAAAACCTGAAGTGTTGGAAGAAACAAAAGGTCAACCGACAATCATGAACTCTCAAAAGAAATCATTCCCTCCTAACTATAGAAGCATCAATAATGTTGAATGCTTTAAATGCCATAATTATGGGCATGTTGCAGCCAATTGCAGAAGCAGATTGTTTCAGTCACAAACAAACAGATTCTACACAGAAAGGTACTCTGGTTTCTTCAAGGGATATTGTTTTTCATGTAGCAAGTATGGTCATAAAGCAGTTGATTGCAATAGAAGAAAGAATAGAAAAACACATTATGATCCTTATGCTTACTTTTCTGGTCATGCAAGATGTTATGCCTGTAACAAGTATGGACATGTAGAAAAAGAATGCAGGATGAATGGATCTGAGAAATTGGATAATTTCCAGCACACAATAAGAAATATCAAGCAAAGCTGGAAAAGGAAGGAGGACCGGTCAAAAACATAGGGGATAATAATCCTACTGCAGTCATCTGCTTCTAAAGCCTACTTCTCATAATGGCTGCAGAGTGATATGAGATACATTATAGGGATTAGTAATGTATCATCACAGGGGGAGCAATGTATGATGATTCCCATGGTTGGTTTGGTAATTTTGGTTATGTTTATTTCTGACAGTGCATCTGATGTGAAGAAGACAGGTACAGGTGGTACAAATTCAGGGGGAGATGAAGTTGTGGAAATTTTCAGTGTTTCACTTTCCATACACGGGTTTGGTGAACTAAAGCCACGTATACACGCGAGTTCTGCTGGAGACAGTCGCGTATGCTTTTCTGATAAGAAAAATAGTAAGATAGCTAAAGATCAGGAACATAGATTCAGGGGGAGCATCAGTCTAACAACTAATGATTGCATTGTTGGCATTGTATCTGATTATTCCTTAGTTCTTGCTTAAATGATGATGACATGATACATGGTTTCTTATGATGAGATTATGTATGAGCCTTGTTTGCTTTTTGTTGAAGAATATATTTTTTTTCACACATGTATGAGTTGAAGTCTTATGATTCAGAGATAAGAATAGATCATGCAGAATTTGTTGCTATGGTTGAGACCTTTTTTCCTACGCATATTACATCATGATGAATCTTGAAGATCTTGGTGATTTTAGATCACATGGATGATTGCTTGACACATATTGTCTATTGAAGAAGTTTTTCTGGTGTGATAATTCCTATTGGGAAGAATTTGTTGATACTGCAAAAAATCTGAAGGCCTAGTTAATGATGCACTTATGCTACATATGTTGGGTGTCACTTGAAAAGCTAGCTACATTGTCCTATATTTATCCCAGGGAAGCATTCGAATATCTCAGACAGAAGCTGGGAGTAGTCTCTGCCAGGCAGAAAATCAGAACTGCTTGAATTCAGAAGATTAAATTGGATACGCGGGTTTCCTGAAAGACAGTCGCGTATATACGTGAGTTTATACAAATAAAACCATGTATGGTTAATTGCTGACAAATTTTACTTGGGGTCAGCATTCTTCAGCACAGCTGCAGTGTTGTTTGGTATCTCTGATGCTGTATGATATCTCTGATGATGTTTCAACTCTTATATTTCTGTTTCATTCTCTGATATTGGGTGAAGATGCCTTGATGATTTGCTGTTGAAAGTGTTCAGGATGCACAAGCTAAGGGGGAGCATTGGTCATATGGAAAGTAATGCATTGTTGGCATTATGATGGTTCTGAAATATGATCTCTCTCTTGAGGTATTTTTGGTATTGGTTATAAAAGGTCATATTTGTAATTTGATGAAAAGGTCATGTTGAGACCTATGATGTAAATTTGTAATATTTAGTCATATAAGGACTTGATCAAATTTGTAAACCCACTTGGTTGGGTAGTTGAGTCAAAATGTTTAAACCCACTTGGTTGGGTACTTGAGTCACATATGTAAATCCACTTGGTTGGTTCATTGTTGTAAGTATGAGTCCTTGGTGATAGGAAAGGTCGTAGAGTCATGTACTTCATTGAAAAATTTGTTTGAAGATTCAGCATGAACTCAGGGGGAGCATGGTAACTTCAATGCACATCAGATCTACAAAGCTCTTCTTTCTACATGAGGAGAAAAACCTTGTTTTGGTTTTCATCCGCCCTTTGCCCTTGATGTCAAAGGGGGAGAGTAACATGGTGTTTGAATAGGGGGAGAGCATCATGGTGTTTGCATAATGGTTATATTCAATGTATCTATCTGTTGTGGTGATCAAACATCATCATGGTTGCCATCAAGTCCAAAGGGGGAGATTGTTGGCATATGTTGTCCTTGATGGCAACCTACTTGATGAAATAAGATTGTTGGCAATATGATGCAGAGTGTTTTCCTTGATGGCAACCTACTTGATCAAGTTTATGACAACCTACTTGATGAGTTAAGGGGATATTGTTGGCAATGTGATACAATGTATTGACTTTGATGGAACCTGCCTGATGAAGTTGTCCTTGATGAAAGCTGCTTGATGAATTTCCTATGATAAGCAATCCATGTGTTAAATATGTAAGGATGATGTATCTATGTGTTAAAAGGGAAGTATGATATATCTACATATCATCTCAGAAGTAACAGAAGAAAGGAATTCCAGTAAAGTGCCAGAAAATTGATAAATATGATGTGTCACAAAGCATACGCAGGTTTGTTAAGTAGAAGTAGCGTATGCACACGGAAAAGTACGTGCCAAGTCGCGTATGCCCTTTTGCACTCCAAATTTAGAATACCAAGGGGTGTTACCATGGTATTGACCCATTGTATTGAGCGCTGGATTATCTATTTGATCCCGTCCAGGAATACCATCGGAAGTGGTGTGGTTTTGGCTCATGGTATTGACAAAGGCTAAATCTATATAAGGAGAAGAAAATCATGGAGCAAGGGAGTGAAAGTCTGGGTATTGAATGAATACTTCACTCTGAAGTATATCTGCATGGAATGAATTGATTGATCTGAATTACTAATGCACCTATGAAGAAAATGATGAAGAGGGATCTCTAGATCTAAAATGTATATGTATTTTCTAGATCTGTTTATGGAATGTTTAGATCTGAGATGAGGCGAAATACTTTCTGAAGTAAAGGATGAAATCTGATTTGTTTATCTGATCTAAAGAGTTGCACAGTCCTGAAAAGTTACAGATTTATACGCAGGTTCGCTTCAGTAAAAGCGCGTGTATACGCGGGTCTGCTTAAGGAAAAGCGCGTATGGGCAGATAGGGCTTTCTAAAGAATGCATAGAAGTATACGCGGGTAGGTCTGCATGAAAGCGCGTACATACGCAGGTTCAGTGAAGTAAAAGCGTGTATGGAATATAGGGTTTGCTGAAGTAAGTGGAATGAAATGCCTCGTATGTTTTGCTGTTCTACTGTTATCTGTCAATGATGTATTCATACAGAACTGGATTATTTGAATGATGAATATGTTGCTGATCAAGTCGTTGATTGATTGGTTGATGATTCAATGAATGAATTGATGGGGTTATAAGTTTTAGTTTGATGAATGTTGAGCTTAAATGAGTGGAGTGGGTCCAGTTTGAAAATATGATGAAAAGTGGCCTACAAGTTGTGTTGTATGAATCTTTGGTGGATCCTGAAATATAATTGTAAACGTGGTCCATATAGTAGTCTTGAGGGTGAAGCCTTCGGTGAGGGTTGGCAGCTCCCTTCCAGTGGTAGCTGGTAAACGAGTGCAGGGGGTAGTGGCTCCCTTCCAGGAGAGGCTGGTAAACGAGTGCAGGGGGTAGTGGCTCCCTTCTAGGAGAGGCTGGTAAATGAGAGCAGGGGGTTGTAGCTCCCTTCCAGGAGAGGCTGGTAAACGAGAGAAGGTTGTAGCCTTCTGTAGGTGGGTGCCTGCGTGTTGGTATGAGTATGCTAGTACATGGTTTATCGTGTTTTATTTATAATAAAATATTGAAGGCGGGGAACCCCGGCAACTTGCACCGGTTTTCTCTCGAATTGGGTTTCCACCTTAAATCCTGGTGTTCATGTGTGTTGCTTATGTGTGATGATTTATTCTGTTCTTACTGCACATGTTTACTGCTTACTAAACATCTAATGAAGGAATGATGCAATGATATAAGCTAAGAATTATTAGCATAATGAAATCTCTGTTAATACGCGAGTTTTATTAAGGATATCCATGTGTATACGCGAGTTGGCTTCATTAAAGTAGCGTATGGGTTTTAGAGTCTGAAAAAGTAAAAAAAAAAATTAGTACACTTTTCATCCTTGATTCACCCCCCTCTAGGTATTTTCCTCAACACACTTCATTAACACACACATTTATCCAATACCAGCGAGCCTAAAAAATACCCCATTGGAGTTTCTTTCTTTACCTCTCTACGCAGGAATCCTTTCTCTTCTTTCACCTATATTTATTTAAAAAAAATAGATTGATAATTGGACTTATTAATTTTTTGTGGAAGAGGGATCCTAACTTATTAAGATTAGGAGAGGTTGTTCTTTCAGAGAATTATATAGGTACCTCTGATTTAGTTTTTCTTGTTTAGATTTTCCCCTTCTCCTTTTCTACTGATTGGATAAGCATGAAAATAGTGAAACATAAAATACCAAATATAGGCACAAGGTTTCCCAGATAGACACAATTTGATGGTTTTCCCTGATGGAGTTGCTCTATTTACCTCTCTACGCAGGAATCGTTTCTCTTATTTCGCCTATATTTATTATTAAAAGAGGGTTGTGCATTGGAACTTATTAATTTTGGGCAGAATATGGATCCCAACTTATTGAGAGAAGGAGAGGTCGTTCCTTCATAGAATTATATAGGTACCTCCCAGCGAGCCTGAACAATACCCTAATGGAGTTGCTTTGTTTACCTCTCTGCATAGGAAGCCTTTCTCTTCTTTCTCCTATATTTATTTTTAAAAGAGGATTGTACATTGGAACTTATTAATTTTTGGTGAAGAGGGACCTCAAGTTATTGAGAGCAAGAGAGGTTGTTCCTTCATAGAAGTATATAGGTACCTTTGATTTAGTTTTTCACATTTATATTTTTCCCTTCTCCTTTTCTACTCATTGTATAATCACGAAAATAATGAAACATAAAAGACTGAATATAGGCACAAGGTTTCCCGGATATACACGATTTCATGTTTTACCCAAAACTCTCCTTACGGATGGATCATATTTTCTGTTAGAACTTCATTGCCCAAAAGACATAACCAACACAAGGAAGATGCACCAATAGCTATCAAAATGTTGAAGTGTCACAAGACTCCTTAGACTTCAGCCACACACAATATAAGAAACCAACACATGGGCGAGGAGAACACTTATTCACGTGAAAAAAAAGAAACAAAGAAAAGAAAAAGAACAAGAATTAAAAAATAAAATAAAAAATTGTACATTGTGTAGGGCACAACCCATGGTGCTCATTGAAACTATTGTTTGAGATCTTGTCCATTGATAGGGAGAGATTCAGTCTTCTCGTCAAGTGATTGAAAATGATAGGTGTGTTGACCAAGTTTCTCATCTACAGTGAATGGTCCAATCCACAAGGATTGAAACTTAGTGTGTTTACCTTTGTCTTCATGGGATTTGTCCCACTTCAAGACTAAGTCACCCACACTAAATTTGTTCATCCATGCAAATTTTTTGTTGAACCACCTCTTGATACAAATTTCATGAAGTAAAAATTTCTCTTTAGATTTCAATCTTCTTCCTCAAGCTTATGTAGGGTCTCCATCCTATGTTGCACTAACAAACATGGCTTGCCTTGGGATTCTTGAAATATTTGGAGAGCAGGAAAGTAGATTTTGGGCAGGAGGATGGATTCTTTTCTGTATACTAGGAAGTAAGGGGAGGTGCTCAGGGAAGGCTTAGGCATGACTCAGTTAGCCCAAAAATAATTTACCAAAGAAGAGTGACAGTTTCTCTTCTCATAGAATATGGTATTCTTAATGATGTAGATCAAATTCTTATTCGTGGATTTAGTAAGACCATTCCCTTGAGGATAGTTGTTAGCACAATGATTCAATAAATTCCATTTTCTAATGCAAATTAATAAATTTTTAACGATCAGAAATATGTTGCATTCTAAAAAAGAAGTGAAGAAGGAACACCAAACATGTAGATGATGTTTTGCCATAGGAAGTTGATTACCTCTTGATCATTCACCTGTTTGAGAAGAACTTATTCCTTCCACCGTGTGAAGTAATATGTGGCGGTGAGAATGTAGTAGTAAAACTTCAATAAATTTGGAAAGATTTAACCAATAATATCTAAGCCTCACCGGTGAAATGGTTCTTCCACTGTGATACGCTGTAGTGGGGTGGCTGAATTCTTGTTTTTGTTATCACACCTTTGACATACTAGACATTTGTGGACGTGTGTATGAGAATCCTTAAATAGTGTGGGCCAATAGAAACCTACCCACAAGATTTTGTGCGTCGTTGTCTTTCCCGAAAAGTGTCCCCCGACTGGTCCATCATGGAGATCACACAATACCTTCTTTGAATCATGTACGTCCAAACACCTGAGAAATATTTTATTATCGTGCTTTCTGAAAAGAACCTCATGCACAAAATGGTAAGATAATGATATAATCCTTAGTCCCCTCTTTTTTCATGTGGAAAAATGGGAGGGCACAATGTCATGCTCAAGCTATTGGTGCGCATTTGCGTACCAAGGATTTGTGCTAGTAGTGGGGGTGGCCCTTTATCATGTGAGTTGGCTTGATTTCTAGACATATTATTTCAAACCAGTCATCGAGTTTTCTCTCCTTTCACCCAGCTCTTGTTGAAAAAGAACTGATCTAAGTGCTGGGTGTGGAACAAATATAATAAAATGATTCTTCAATAAATAGGGCCGAAAGTGTATCACCGCCTTGTATACTGCATAAGCATATTTATCCACAATGGGGTATTTTATCTCAGGTCCTTGTAGAATTTCACTTATGAAAGAAATAGGATGCTCATTAAGTCATCTTTCTGCATGAGTAAAATGACAAGAGACGTGTCAGAAGAAAATATGTAGAGCAAAACATCCTTGTTGAAATCGAGGTTGTATAATGAAGGTGCTTATGCGATTTCTTGTTTGATATGGGAAAACACATCCTTTTCTCTTTTATCCCATATGTATATAGCATCCTTCTTCACCATATCCTGTATCAGTTTTACAATTTGAGCATAATCGAAGATGAACTTGCGAAGGAATTTGATATTCCCTAGGAAGGATCGCATGGCATTATTGTTCACTAGGAAGGGAATTTGCATGATTTTTTTGACCCTATCTAGGTCTACCTTAATCCCACTTTTAGAAATAATGTGGCCTAAGATATTAATCTATGACACTGCAAATATGCTTTTCTTGGGATTGAGGGATATCCTATAATTGTGACATCACTTGAAAAATTTATTTAAGTGGCATATGTGATCTGACCCTTTTTTGGAAAACACAATTATGTCATTGAGATAGACCACTACACAATGTCCAATCAATCTGTGGAATGAAATGTCCATAAATCGTTGAAATGTTGCACCAACGTTAACCAACCCAAATTCATGGAAAATTGTAAGGATGGAAGTTTATCTTAAATTTTAGCAACCATGGCGAATATTAATAGTCCCTAATATCCAAAGTTCAAAATGTTTGATGATAAGTTTGCAAAAATGTTTATATTTCTAATTATTTTAAATTATAAAATTTAAATATTGGCAAATTTTAAGATAAAATAAGTTTATACTATAAAATTTGGGCAAATTAATTTTCAGAAAAATGGAAATTAGCGAATCTTTTTTTTGGAAAATCCATGGAATACTATCCCACCTATGAATATTAGCCCCTAAAATTTTCCCTACCCAAATTGCATTCTCTTAAATGTGAACGTACCCCACTTCGTTCGGAAGGCGGTCTTGAGTCTGTTAAGTTCAAAGACTAGAACTTGGTTGTAGCCTGAATATCCTTCAAGAAAAGAAAACATTTCAAACGTCAATACTATTTTCAAAATTTGTTCCATGGACAACACACAGTAGTTATCCTTGTCTGAGGCATGATCGAGATTTCAAAAATCAACACATAAACAAATTTCCCCAAACATATTTCTAACAAGGAAAAAATTTCACACCCAGGTAGAGTGTCGCACTTTGTATATGATCCGAGAATCCAAAAACTTCTTCAACTCTTTCTGAATGAGAGGCTCAAGTGTCAAATGTATTTTTCTCAATTGCTGCTAAAACAACTTGGCCCCTTCTTTTATTGGTATCACATGTTGGATGATTCACATTTCATAAGTTTTAAGCTCATTGTATGTCCATGCGAACACATCTCAGTACTACTTAAATAAGCAGATAAAGGCTTGCCACTCTTGTGGTGTACAACAAGTACCAATATTGAAATATTTCATATCTTTATTTGTTCCCAAGTTAATATGTTCATGCAATAATGTGGAACTATGGGTTTTGGCATTTACAGGTCCCAAAAAGTGATACTGCAGGTCATACAACTTCTCTAAAGATACCACACCCTTTGGGATGAGATTTCCTTTACTTGTGTTGGATGCATCCTACAGTGCTTTTTCATGCTCTTTCTCATTGATCACTACGTATTTTAATAGATAAATGTTCGCCATGAAGCACAATACATGTTGTTCATCATTAAAAATGCATAAATTAGTAATGCTATTGGGGACGGAAGGTTTATAAATAATTTCTATAGAAAATTCGTTCCTCGAAGGTGACAACCTAGTAACAAAATTTGCTAATGCATTTGCAGTTGTGTTACGTATTCTTGGAATGGAAATAATATTAAAATATTGTAAATGTGAAATTAAGCACCATACATCTTTTTTGTAACTCTTTAGATGAGGTGAAACACAATGTATGGTGTCACATACATGTCACACCATAAATTTTTAATCACCTACTCATTTTAAGGACACAACTTTGAGGTCAATGGCTCTTTGTAAGCCCAAGATGAGTGTCTTATATTCAATAGTTATGTTAGTGCACTCAAATTCCAAGCAACTTGAGATCAAGTGTTTTCTCTGCAACGGGTATATTAAATTGAAACCAGCTCAAGATCCTTCATATGTCTTAGAACCATCAAAGTACAAAGTCCATGTGTTATATGTACAAGGATCGTGAACTACACTAGTACTAGTGCGACTACTACTACTTACTATACACAGGTCATTTGCACTAGTTAGAATAAGAAGGAACTCCAACTGTGTTTTTGGTGGGACTGGGGATGGTTGAACAAGATAACACACCAGTTGTGTCTCCAGGAAAGAACTGTCAAGAATAAGGTTTGTAAAAGCCACTATTTCATTATGTTTTTTCAAGGGAGTAACATTATGTTTCATGTATCTTTCTGAATCCACCTGAATCTGGTTGTTTATGCCCTTATACATAATCCATAGGTGTGAACTGTCTGTAGCAAAGTATCCTTATAACTTACTTGACCAGAATCTACTTAATAATAGTCTGTATGCCTCCGGTATTTCCACAATCACGATGTTTATGCATTAGTGAACTCGTCTATTGGATGATAAGAGGATGATCACATCTTTGAGTTCACTAACTATTTTGAAAAGATTCATGTCTAGCTAAATGATATATGCATATGCTTTATCCCATTTTTCATTGATTTTCTTTGAGATAGATAATTGCATTACATTCACTAATGCGCCAAAATCAACCAAGAAATTGTGTACATTGTAATTGAAAATTTCAAATGTTGAGAGAAATGGAGGGAAAAGTGTATTCACTTCCATTGTTAAGGAATTAATTATTGATTCGAGGGAACGAGAAGACATAAATGATCCATTTTCTAAAGGGGAATTCTTAGTTGCAGAGTATTTCTCAAGTGAGCATAAGAGAATGTCCTGTTGGCTCGTGATTTTTGTTAACTAAAATAGTGAAATGTCTGCACAAACCTTCTTCATATCTTCAACTATGTTATAATCCATAGTGGGAAGTATGGTCGAAGTGTCTGGGGAAGGGGCATGACTTATTATTTCTAGAGTAATGGTCTTGTCTTTATTTTTTGTGGAAGTTTTTTTTGTTGAGGCCACTTTCCCAGACTTGCGTGAGTGTTTTGCACTGAGTTGAATGATAGACATATTTTCCTTAACAAATCTTCTTTGAGTTTCTGTTTCATCAAATCTGTTGTAGTGGTCATCCCTTGGCTTCTTAAATTATATCAGTTGGTCTAATTCTAGTTTGGAGGATCACTCAAAGTTTTTTTCTCGGTTGTGATTTTTTAGGTAGCAAGTATGCAATTTAACATGTTTATTGTATGCCCAACACTTGGGGTCTCATCGGTTGCAGCAATTTCTTCCTTTTCTTCTTTAGGATCAATCTCATCATCAATAAGCACCCCATAACAAAGAAGTATAGCAAGAGAAATCATGGCATGATTCCATTGTGGGCATGTTTTCTCAGAATGATAATATTTATGATATGAACAATATACGTCCATTCCCAACTTGTCAATATTCAATGCAACATTCGAGATTTGCGCAAACTTTGTCGATTGGTTACTACTTTTACCTAAATTCAAAATCCTTTTGAGAAAGTTGAATAGCAGAGGCTTGTTGCTCATAGTGGTCTTACTTGTCTTTTGTTTGAGTTTTTCCATCTCATTTGACATATTCTTAACCATGTAGGTCAATTTCTCAATATCAGACGGTTCTTTCTCTTTGGCCTTGCTTATGGAGGCCTGCAATATTTTACCTGTGTCTTTGGAGTCCTTTGTTGGTTCATCATATGATATGACTCCTATTGCACATAAGTCCTTCTCAACCGTGATAGCCTCATTATAATTTTCCATTAGTGATGGTTTCGCAATTTGCTTCACGAACTGTGTAATGCTTGTCTGCAAGGTAGAAGTGTAGTAATCTATGGTGATGGAGTCATGAGGTTTCATATCTTCTAGAAATATGTTTAAGATGCGATTGAACCTCTGATTGAAATCTTTCATTTTCTCTTTATCCTCCATCTTTAGGTTACCCAACTCTTTCAATAAAATGGCAGGGGTCTTATCGTTAGCAATTTTTTCAAGGAATTTTTTCTTACACACCCTCCAATTCTGGATGGTGTTCGGAGGAAGGCTTTGATACCATAAAACTTATCTACTATCCAAGGCACATGGAAAAATTATACATCCAACATCATCATGATGTACCTAAAGTGTTTGCATATGTAGGTAAAATTTGTCCAGATGGTCTTCAACCTTCACTATTTTATCAGGGTCATATTTCATTAGAAGCTTCTCGGAATGCTTCAGCTTCTTATGAAACACATCTGAAAGTGAAAGTTGGACCTAAGTCATCCGATCCAAATATTGGTATACCATGTATTATTATTCTCTCTCCTCCTCTTCTTTTTCATATTCTTATGGCTCTTCTTCTTCTTCCTCACCGCCCAACCTGCAGACATTTATGCTTGAGAGTACGAGGTTATCTCCATTTCCACCACTAAAAACTGGAGGTTTTTCTGTGTTTTCCACAAAATCAAATAACTCTTTAAAGAGTGTTACACCAATTTTTGGTCATCTAACCTATTATTATTAGATGAACCCAAGTACACCATGTAAGACCAATTTTACCTTAAGTAAAATTGCTTTCACCATATAAAATAACTCATTTGTTTATATTTCCTGGTCATATTTAACCCAAAATAAGGAATTTAATTAAATAAATCCTTATTTATTTAATTATTCCCTAAGAATAAGTTATTTAAATCATTATTTAAATAATATTCTTAGTTAAATTTGACTAAATCATCCATAAATAGTTAAATAAACCATTATTTATTTAATTATATTCCCATCACTTCCCTAAGATGATAAATAAACCATTTATTTATTTATTATTTATAAATAAAGGAATTGACCCAAGTCAAGAACACTTTTCCCTCCAACAAATATAATAAAATATTCCTAAAGGGTACTTCTAGAATTCGATTAATAATATTTTATTCATGCACCGAGTTCTAGACCGCCCCAATATTTTGCTATAAATAGGGGGGTTTTCCCCATTCATTAGTCACCTTCATTGCATTAGATCACTCTGGATCTACTCTTGGTCACCATTTTCCATTTTGTTCTATGAACTCCCATTGAGTTCTATGTTTGTTGTTCTACACCCATAAGAGAGAGAAATTCCAGATCTGAAACACTGAGGACTTCCAAGAACCCATCCCACTGAGGAGAACCGGAAAACACCTTTCTTGTTTTCCTCTCAGGTGCCCCATTCTTTAATATAATACAAATAATTCTTTTAAACATTTTGTTCTTGCCTTGTCTATTGATGCATGGAGCCATACTATATTTTATGTGCTTAATGTCTTTTTGTGCTTAGATGCGAATTTATGCGGTAGAATTAAAGATATTTTGCATCCTTTATCGATGTTAGGGCTATTTTTTATGCGTAGCTAAAGAGATATTTACGATGAAAGATTCATACTAAAAATTGGCGACTCGAGATCATGTCCTTCTCAGAGGGCTCTACTATCTGTCGTGGCACTGTAGATCCTGCTGATGACCAATTGATTTTTTTCGACGCTCGTCAGTCAAACCATCCCCCTCTTCCTCCTTCAGTTGCTTTCCAAATCCCAGTCAAAATCCGAAATGCCAATGTTGCTCGGTGTATTATTGATGAGGGGGCATCTACCTGCGTAATGCCCGCTTCGATTTGGAAACAACTCGGATCCCCTGAACTGGCCCCTTCCACCATCACCCTTAACGTGTGGGATGGCCATGCCTCCCATCCCATCAGCCTATTCCGTAACTGTCCTATTACCCTTGCCGGCAAGACTGTTTGTGTCGACGTCGAAGTTATCGATGCCCCTCTTGACTACAACATCCTTTTGGGGTGTAGTTACACCTATGCCATGTCATCTGTCCCATCAGCAGTCCACCACAAGATGTTTTTCCCTCATAATGGCAAGATTTTCACCATTGACCAATTGACCTACCATGAACCAAAATCTCAGACCTCCCCTGAGTCCACCATCTCTACTGTCACCAATAAACCAACTGTTGATTCATTGACCAGTGTTTCCCCCGATGTCTACAAAGACTCCTCTTTGCTTGGAACTTTTCCTGGTCCTCCCCCTCCTCCCGTCTCTGACCCCAGCTCAGCGAATGTTTGCATGATGCAATCGTCTCAGGCTAGCCTTCCACAGCCTGCTCTGGCTATTCAGCAACCTCTATCTCACCCACCGCCTCCTGCTCCTAGCCCTTCGCTTTAGTCAACCGAACCCTTTTCACCTGGCCCTTCCCATCACACTCACAAACCTTCCTACCCTCCTGAGTTAGTTCCCTCAGGTCTCCACCATATGAGAGCCCTCCCCCCTAGTCACTACCCCGTCGGTCAAATACCTTTCCTTGGTCCCCCCCCCCCCCCCCGGCGTCTATTCGGTCCCCGTCATGGCCACCCTTTCCCTTCCTAATTTAACCTTGGGAATTCCCGTTTGGTATCTTACCCCTCCAACCGAGACCCCACCAGGCCACCCCAAAGCATACATAGTTGTGACACTAGTACAACCGATCCCCGTCGCTCCTTCCACCACCACAGTGCCCCTCGCCCCTTCGCAGAACCCTCCTAATGCTACGACAGCTACCGGCAAGCAACGAAAAACTCGTAAGGGAGCATCCACTGACAAGGCCACCGCACCTGACCCTACCCCTCTCCAACCAGCCAAGACTTGTGCCTTGTGTGATGGTATCGGTCATCCCACCCATATTTGTCCTGAGTTGCCCCGTATCCAACCCATGGTTAAAGTTGTGTTCCCTGAATCTACGGTCCCTAACACCTCTGTTTCTTCCTCATCCGTAGCCAACCCAAGGAATCTTCGCACCAAAAAACCCTATGCTCTGTGTGGTGTCCATGGCCATTATTCCCACCATTTCCCTCACCTCACGCATTACCGAGCCTCTTTAGAGGTCATTCGCGAGTACGAATTTGAACAAAATCAATCAGCCTCGCCCATCCCTACTCAGTATGCGTCAAGTTTACTTGAGGATCCCCCGGCTACCATTGACATCACTCCCCCTGATGTTGAGATGTCCGAATCTGTTGCTCCTCTCTTATACCTATCATCATCCGCACACCCCTCGGAGTACATCCCCTCCGAATCCACTCCGTCTGTTTCGCTTGATCCCCCTTCCGCACTTTTTCGGGCTCTTTATGTTTCGACCATAATTTTACTTGTTCTTCTGTCATTTCCCCTAATGACCCGTATGTGCACCTTTCTTCCTCTACTGATGATCTAGGTAGCTTTACAGCCTCTTGTGGTTTCCACCCCCTTTCCTTGCCTTCCCATCATCCCGATACTCCCATCCGTATCTATGATGTACTTCGCAACATGCATCCCCGCTTTTCCTCCCTTTTCTCGTCTTGTGATGATATTCCCTCGACCCTCTCGTCCACTCATTACCTTGGTTATGCCGATGGCACCAGTCGCTATTCTCGAAACCTTGCCTCAGCCGCCTGGGCCATTTTTACCCCCTTGCATACCCTTGTTCTTGCACATGGGGTCTGCATTGGTCAAGCCACCAATAATCAGGCCGAATATGATGCCGTTCGTGGTCTCTTAGCCGATTCTCTCTCTCATCACAACCTCCATCTGCATGTCCATTTAGATTCCCTGCTTCTCGTCTTACAACTTAATGGTGTCTATCGTGTGCATAACCCTATCCTGTTTAGACAATATTTATGAGTGCAACTTTTGATACGTGAATTTAGATTCATTACATTTAGCCATATACCTCGAGATCAAAATCACTACGTAGATCAAATCGCAAACCATGTTCTAGACTGGCATATATCACACACCACACAATAACATTTAACACCATCAACCAAATACATATACATCACATATATTATATAACACATGTTTTTAGAGTCCATCTAATCTTAAACATACTACATGCCCATAGCATGTTACATAACAAAACTACAAAAATGGGGGGCACCACTCGCCCCTACATCGACACTGGGGGGCACCACCTACCCTACATCTAATCACTCTCTGGAGAATCCCGAGCCAATGGCTCTGCTCCGGTAGCTTGTAGATCACGCACAGCCTGACTGGCCATCGCCATGCGTCGCATGATACCTCGCTACTCCGAGGGTAACCCAATACATAACTCTATGTACCGGTCATCTAAATCCTGCCAACCACGCTCCGATACACCGTTCAGCAGCCCCTCACATCTACGACAAATGTCCTCCACCTGAGCAGCCATATCCTCGCTCTGCGCCATCCTTGATCCACTTGCCCCTGTAGCTCCTGTCGCTGCAGGTCATCCCATATATCCGGTCGGTTTTACCGGAGCTATATCTGCATTCCACAAAACATATCGATTAGCATCATGTATACTAGTCACAAAACTCTCAAATACACCTAACAGATTAGTTGCTTGTCACTTACCATCGGGCCCCCACACTCGACCTGGCGGAAGCGGCAAGTCCGGATCTCCCCAATAACTCATCCCACTATAGGGATAGTCGTCTATGTATAATGGCATCTGATCCCAATGCGCGAAGAACTCTGGTCGGAACACCCGTCCGACCACCCCTCCCCCTCCTCTACACAGTAGTCGTCCCCACCGACGCATCCGGGGCTCTCTTGGACCTCCATCAGGCAACTGTACACGAGGTCGTAAGGTCGGGATCTTCTCAAAGAAGAAAGAGCACAACATTGTCCCATAGGCGCAATCATGATTCACTTGCTACTTGCATAGCGACAACTATCGTTTCACCGACACCAGCATCATCTGGGCCCACCCATAGTAGGTCCCACTCAGCACACTCTCCATGATCATCATCTGCCCTCCAGTGATGTGATGGAACGCCTCGCTACCCAAGACCCGTAACACTGCTGTGGCCACTGCCCGGGTCTCCAACCTCTCTAGATCACCAATGGATATTCGAGCCCCTTTGACTCGAACACCTGGTCGACAATGTCGCTCAAAAAAATCCATAATGTTACGCCCCCATGGTAACACTGGCTGCGTATTTCCCACCATCCCTAATGGTGGGAGACCAGTCAAGAAATACAAATCCTGGACCGTCAGCTCGATCCTGTGCCCCTGCACTACAAACGCCTCCTGATCTGGATCCCAGTAACTGATAATACGGGCCAACAAGGGCTCCCCAGCCCTCATCAAAGGGTTCTCCAAAAATTTCAGCACCCCATACCTAGCCAGTACATGACGGACACCCTGATCCGCCTGGATCTCTGTCCGTAATGTACCTGAGTCTCTCTCTCTCCATTTGATCAATATATCTGCCATATCTGCACAAAAACATCATTTTGTCAGTCTATAGATCCACAAAAATGCATTTATTCACACCAAAACTGAATCTCAGCCCAAAACAACACTGAAATCACCTCCCTCTCACAGGTCGCACTTTTCAGCAAAACCCTGGGCCAGGTCACACTTTTCAGGCCCAAACCTGCATCCTAGGTTGCAGTTTTTGCCCCAAAAAATGTGACCCGACAGTGAGGAAGAAGTAGGGGCAGTTACTGAGATTTCAGGCCCTAATATGAACTTTGAATCCAGCAAAACCAAAGAGTAGGATTAGACCTCTTACCTGCCACTGACGAATCACAATTCCAACGGTCGGTTTGTCCGCTATGATCGCTACAAGATTTAGGGCCTTCTCTCCTCTCCACATTCACCATAGCTACACAAGAAAATGAATGATTTTGGAGGGAACATGCCTTATTAGAAGAAAAACCCCTTTTTTTTCTTTCGCCAGCTGTGACCAAACCGTAGCCCCGTTTACCAAACCGTCTGCACCATCAGAAAGATCTCCCGAGCACTCAAATGGGTGTTTGTTAGTTTTTCATTTTTTGATACTTCACTAGGACACATTTTGTCCATGAAGGATCTTTTCATCTCTTCTCAAAATCGAATTTCTTCACTTACAACACTTGTACCAGGGGCACCACTTTGCCTCCTTACTTGTCTTTGTTCGTGTTGATTTTCGTCATGAGCTACCCTATTGTACTCATGCTTTTACGGTCCCCCATTGGGCCTTCACTACATGGAAGCACCATCGAGTCGCCCTTTTTTAGAGCAGTCAAGTCGAGTCACCAGCACATTCATGGAGTCTATCCCGAGTCCCTTTGTACCCCACCATAGTCCTCCATCTTTTCCTGCTCGGTCCCTCTCTCATGTCACACATTATGGCCTTCAGTACCCCTGTCCACTATCCCTCCTGATATTGTGTCAGTCGCTGCCAAGCCATCCCTACAATTTATGCTCTAACAAGGGAAGTCGTCCCACCGCTCCTCCATTTCTCTCATTCCATCATCGTCATTAGTGTCTACTTGGTCGTCACTCTACTATTTTCCCCCGTGCCTTAGTTGGGGTTCCCTTATTTGCCTCACCTATGGCAGACCTCCTTCTGTCGACATCAGCTCATTTCCTCCAGAAGCTAGGTCTAGGGGGCAGTGTACCTTGGTTCGAGCTCTTCCTAGCATGATCGTGATATATACACTTGATGGTCTAGTGACGCAGCAACAGCTATTGGTGATTCCCAGGCATGTGTGAGATGTCTCAACCCTCATGAGGGGGTGGCCCTGCAGGTGGCCCCCCACATGCCCGGATGCCTTCATTTCAGCCCTTGATGCAGCTCCTCTCATATGATGATATCGGCCTCAGCCGCTTGCAGCGCCTCTTCAATTTGCACGTATCCGTCAGCTTTTGCGAGCACTTCCCCGCGTGTAGGGGGCATTTGGGCATATTTATATCTCATGTACTACCATATTATTGTATAAGCCCTGACGATTATTCCAGGCATCGCATGTATGTGGGATTCCTCATGTTATTTATCTGGCTCTTGTTTAGGCCAGCACATGCTTCATTATTGCGTTCTGTGGTTTTCTGGGCGCCTTATTCTTTGTACTTATTGCGTTCCGTGGTTTTCCAGGCGCCTTATTCTTTGTACTTTGTCTTGGCGGGCATAGGTATGCCTCCCCCGCCGCCTTTAGCACAGGTACCACTTCATAGAGACTTGTTGCACCTATAAGTCTCGTCTCCTCAGGGTCTAGTCCTTTCACACCTCAGACATCCTTACATTTCTCTCTCACCTCTCTCTTGATGCCTAGTGATTGAGTTCTTACAACGTACTTTGGTCATACGATTTGCTCCTAACACTCGTACGTTGGGGGGCAATCTGTTACACCAATTTTTGGTCATCTAACCTTTTATTATTAGATGAACCCAAGTACACCATGTAAGACCAATTTTACCCTAAGTAAAATTGCTTTCACCACATAAAATAACTTATTTGTTTATATTTCCTGGTCATATTTAACCCAAAATAAGGAACTTAATTAAATAAATCCTTATTTATTTAATTATTCCCTAAGAATAAGTTATTTAAATCATTATTTAAATAATATTCTTAGTTAAATTTGACTAAATCATCCATAAATAGTTAAATAAACCATTATTTATTTAATTATATTCCCATCACTTCCCTAAAATGATAAATAAATCATTTATTTATTTATTATTTATAAATAAAGGAATTGACCCAAGTCAAGAACCCTTTTCCCTCCAACAAATATAATAAAATATTCCTAAAGGGTGCTTCTATAATTCGATTAATAATATTTTATTCATGCACCGAGTTCTAGACCGCCCCAATATTTTGTTATAAATAGGGGGGTTTTCCCCATTCATTAGTCACCTTCATTGTGTTAGATCACTCTAGATCTACTCTTGGTCACCATTTTCCATTTTGTTTTATGAACTCCCATTGAGTTCCATGTTTTCTTTTCTACATCCATAAGAGAGAGAAATGTTAGATCTGAAACACTGAGGACTTCCAAGAACCCATCCCACTGAGGAGAACCGAAAAACACCTTTCTTGTTTTCCTCTCAGGTGCCCCATTCTTTAATATAATACAAATCATTCTTTTAAACATTTTTTTCTTGCCTTGTCTATTGATGCATGGAGCCATACTATATTTTATCTACTTAATGTCTTTTTTTGCTTAGATCTGAATTTATGCAGCAGACCTAAAGATATTTTAGATATTTATAGCCATAATTGATGTTAGGGCTATTTGTTATGAGTAGCTAAAGGGATCTTTTACGACGAAAGATTCATACTAACGAGAGTGGCAAGAACTATGTTTTAAAGAGAGGAAACCACTCTCCCAGTAGGGGTGGTTTTGTTTTTCTATGAAAAATATGGAAGACTGAGTAATCTCAGGATCAATCCAACTACTTTTGTGAATTGACGGGTTATTGGATGGATAGCTCGAAGTTGATTGTATGGGATTTCACAGGTTCGAGTGTGTTGTGGTTGGGAAGGGTCACCAACTTCAGAAACACGAGTAGGGGAAGTATATTGAATGTTGTTACCTTGATCAGAAGATTATATGTTGTGGTCAGTGGTTTTATCATCCATAAAATACTAGTTTCCCTCCTTCTAGCACCAGAAATGTTGACGGTGTTGGACCCACCAACATTCATGGGATCTCCCTAATATAAAGTCCCAATTAGAGCTCACATCATTTGGTGTAGGAGTCTCATCTGGAATAAAGGCCCACTATCCATATTCTTAGAGATATTCCTTGGCTCTAATTGTCAGTGTTGTAACATTATTTGGTTTTGATAAGTTATTATATTAGTCAAAAATAAATTTAAAATGTTAAGTTAGGATATGGATTGAAAAGAAAAAGAAAAATAAAAAATGTTAGGACTATGATTATTTTATAAATCCATATCAAATAAAATTTTAGTGGTTTATTTCCTTGAAGAATGAAGGAATAAAAATGTTAGGAAGCGAAAGAAAAAATGTGCTTTAGTTAGAAAAATGAAAAAAATGAAGGCAGCTTGTTTAAATGCGCCATTAAAATGCTTAATTTTCATTTGGTTATGGCTAATAAGCTTTAAAAATAATTTATCCTAGTTTTGATTAATCAAACATCAAATGAAACTTTAGGTACATATGATTATATCCTAAGTCACTAAATGACAAACTTGTCTTGTCGACTTTGATAAAAGGTGTGCACTTATCTATGGTTCATATGCCCCCCGCCCAGATCAACGACAGAGGGAGATTTCGCACCCCCCTCGGTCATTTCCCATTAACTCAAGGAGGGGGGGGGGGTTCCGAAAATAAGTTTTAATGGTGGTCACTAAGGTATATATGGCATAATATTATCACTTCACACCCCCCCCCAACTCAAAACTGGAAACCACTCCCTACCCCCTTCGAAATCCATCATGGTTTCATTTCTATCCATCAAACACTAATTCATCCCTGTGCCTTGACCATTTACCCTCCATCTAATCACACACCACCACCTACCATACCCATTGAAAAATCCTCATTGCCATTGCCAACATGTCATGTCCCTTTCCTCCTATTCGCTCGTTAATCTTTTGTTCCCAGACCGTTAGCCTCCATGTCACATCTTCGCTCCAAATAACATTAAAGCCACTACAACCACCATAAAAACATTAGCCATATTTTTCACGTTATAAATAAACCTAAGCCATTATCTTAGTCACTTTTATCTAATTTTATATTTTTTATCGCAGGTTAAGCATTCACATATAGTATTTTGCACTGCATACTATTGATATGTCACCTAAAACACCCAAACTGCTCTCTATTATCCACTCATCCATACCTTTCTCCTCTTTTCCTCTTTTCTATCTGTCAGTATGGCCCTAAAGGGGAAATCCAAAAAGACAAACAGAGAAGAAAACCCTTTTTCCACAGTCCTAGTCGATCTTCACCATATTCCCCTCATTGATTCCCTCTTCCAAATTGCATATGATAAGTGTGTGTTCGAATTTCACAAACTACATCTCTGGCTAAAGAAAAAATACGTTGACAAACAGGATCCCATAAGATGCTGGGAGTCATTGCTTCCTTTCTATAGCTTGCCAAAACCACATGAATTCCCTAACCTGGTTATCTAGTGTCAGGCCAAATATGATCTTGCGAAAAGAGAAGTGGTGGCTCAGAATGGAGACATTATGATCACCATCTTTGTTGAAATGTAATATTCCCAATTTTCCACAAGATAATTGGAATGTTAGAGTTCTTAATTTTCATAATTAATTAAGTAAATAAGAGGGTGGAGGGACCCAAAAACCCCAAAGATAAATAAAATTCACTTTTGATGTGTGTATGTGGATATTTCAGATCTAGATCTACATAATGGAGTAGTGGAGAAGCTACTTAATGTGGAAGGAGTGGAGATCATGTCTCATTAATGAGAAAGATCTTGGAGGTTGAAGCAATCAACTAAGATCATGGAAGGAATCAAATGTAAGATCATAGAGCATTCATGATGAGATTATGGAGGAAGTAGTGCATTTAATGCACAGATGATGGAGAGAGTGATCATTACAAGAACACATGATGGAGATCATGGAGAGACAATGTAGTCAATATGGAGACCTATGTCCACATGTACAACGCAGTTATGAGGTGGGCCAAGGCATGGGAAAGTTAAAAAACTATATATCAAGATGAATACAACACTAGAGGCAAGCTTTAGATTATTGTTGATGTGTGATCCGTTTAGATATGGATTTTTCATTTGACGTTCGAAGCATGCTTGAGCTGTTTAGCTAAGTTCGTAGTGATCTTTAGCATAGGTTGTTTTCGAGCAGAAATCCCACCCTTACCCATGGGGGACTTGTGTTCCTACTCTAGGAATTTTTCCTATTGAGCTTATTCATCATCATGCATTGGTGCCACATTGTTCCTACTTTCTTTAGCCTATACATCTTCAGAAATAACACATTTCTGCATCAGGGTTTGAGAGTAGGAGGTTGTCCTTTAGTATTTCAGCTGAGGAACCAGTGAAGGATTCATCCTATCACCTTGACCTTCAATATCAGCCTTCCAGTGCTTTAGATCTATATTAGTTATCAGGCCATCCATCATTCATATCCCAGCAACAATAGTCCCATAAAGGTTTGCGCAGTCCAGTCTTCAGATCCAAGGGAGAGGGGAAGTTTCTAGTATTTCAGCTAGAAATCCTTGGAGGGATCATTTGCTCACTTGTATATCATTGGATCCATCAGTCTTGAGCTTCATAGCTATATTTTTCAGCAGGAAATAGTATATCCTTCCTATATAGTGCAGTTTATCTAGATGTTGTGTTTATAGCAGTTGCATCTTGAACGAGGAGGAAGAAGAAGAAATATCTCAAGCTTATAGCTTGGAAATACGAAGGACGGATCAAACATCAAAGAATAGATCTGATTTTTACTTCAATTCAGCCATCTTATATTCTGATCTAGCTTCAGATCTGCATAACCCAATAGACCAAGGATCAAACCCCAAGAGGGTAAATTTGCAATCTCATAGATCTGGAATTTCCTTTCTGGGTTATCTTGGGTTGCCATCATAGTGCCCAGATCGAGAATCCTAGCATCATCAGAGCTCTGGATTTCCATGGATCTGCATTTCCCTTTTCAAACAGCAGCTATATGTTCATCATCTAGCGCAATATTGCTTCCATTAGCTCTCCAGTTATGTAGTGCCTGTCTTGGCATGTTTGCAGGGTCATTCTAGGCCATCTCTTTGGCTAGAGTACCTCTAATTTTACACTGTTGTAACTGTAATCCATCTCCTATGAATAAAATGGCTCAACTATCCTGTGCATATATGTGTTGATCATGTTTTTACATGTACCTTTTCTGTGTTACAAATATTTTGTTTGTGTATCAATGCATTATTCCATTTTGGGATATTACAGTGGTATCAGAGCATTATATTTGGCTCATCTTGTGGACATTATCGACAACATAAGAAAAACAGATAGTAGATATCTACTTTAATGGAGGGATTAAGTTTTGTTGCATATTTATTGAGAACTATGAAGTATCTCTCCAAGGATATCAATGAAATGAAGAAATAAAGGCAAAGAGAAACCTCAAGAAGGTTTCAGAATGAAGAAGGTCCTAGTACTTCTTATCAACAGCAAAGAAGACCAAAGAAGCAAAGAGCTTCACATTATTCCACTAGATCCAGTTTCTTTGAGAAAGAGTATTGGTCTGAATATGATGAAGCTTTGGGGCATGAGAGCGTAAGCATATATTTTTCTGAGTAAAATTCACTTCCAAGAGCATTGAAGGAGAATTGTTCTCTCCAACAATTTTTGCAACTCAAAGAAGAGAGGAGATCCAAAAGTAGCAATAGAAGAAAGAGGCATAGATTCTTCTTTCCTACATTTGACAGATCTTCCACAAGCACATTGAGGGATTAGAGGGAAGAATTATTTGCATTCTTTCTGAAATATACTATGTCAGAAAGGGAGGTTGTGGAGTTTGCAGCGCTGCACCTAGAAGGTTAAGCAAGAGATTGGTGGTTCAGTCACTTATCCCATATGAAAGTGTCTGGTTATGAAAATTTTATTCAAATACTGAAGAAGAGATATAGTAGAAAGAAACCACAGAAATCTCACATAGTGACATCTCCCATCATCAAGCCAATAGTGCATGAAAATTCAAGAGAAGATGTCCTCATTATCACTCAAGAGGAGGAGCCTCTACCACCACCATCAATTGTAGATGTGCTTATATCAAGAGGAGGATCACTTGAATCTTTGCAAGATGGCATTGAGTTCTTGATAGTTTGAGCCCAATGCATTACTCATGAGATGCATGATGAGGAGGAGACAAATACCCGTGCTAGTACATTTGTAGAAATGCAGCCATCATCACTACCAGAAGTTGGAGACACCATTGTCCCGGTTGGAGGAACTCTTGTGGTCTTACAAGAGGTTCCCACACATAAGTTGATCTGAGGTATGAAACCACTTTCATCTCATATTGTTTCAGTACCTCTTATTGAAACTTATGGGGACATGCCATCAGGGCTATTACATGACCAAGGGTTAGAACAACATGCTGATTTGGAGCAACATCATATCACTACACAGAGGAACCTTGACCTAATCAAGGAAGAGATGAAAAGCTATCCCAGTTCATCATTGTTGAGCTACATTCAACCCTTTGAGTTGAAGTGTAGAGTTTCAGAATATGGGATGAGAATTATCCTATTCAGCACAACGCCAAACTATGGGTCTATCATTACATGTGGCCATGAGACAACACATGTATCACCCTACAGATATACAACACTATCACTAATTCCCGGAGCATTTGGAAGGCAGCTTCACTAATGAAGTAATGGAGAAAATTATGATAGATGGTAGACATCTTGAAATGGGAAATATTTTCCCCTTTTAAGATGACTCTTTCTCAATGAGCATCTCACATCTCAAAGAGAAAATTCTACTTGCAAAAGATCTAGAACCTTATTGGTTTTGGAGGGCCATTGATGAGAAGAGGATCTCATGGAGAGACCTCAATGGAGGCGCTCTTCAACATTTCATGGAGTGAAAATATATTCACATGGAGGATGTTGGTACTCTACAATGGGAGGATACCAAGTTTGATATTGGCATTATTCATCATCCACATTGGGATGAATGGGTTCGAATGAGGAGCAAGAGGTCTCCTACCTTCCTGCAGATCTATGATACTGGGAAACAAGAAGCATGGATGTGCTGGTTGCTTTTGGGTGAGTATGGATACTACCCAACATCTCACATTTCCAAGATCCATGCCATGTATATCACTGATGACATGCAGCAGCAGCAGGCATGGTTGTGTTGGTTATTGATGAGAGGATTTGGACATCACATGATATATATTATATCCTTGTATTTGTTTCTATTTGGGATATGTCTCATGTATTTACATGTATTTCTGCTTTGGATGTATCTCATGTTCATGTATGTACTTGGGTTTTGGAGAAAGAATAACTCTCACATGATGTGGCATAAGGGAGCTTACTTGTATTGTTTTGATGAGACATTCCACATGTTCATTAGTATGTTGTTGCACCATGACTTGCATCATGATGATGTAAGGAGGTAGCAAGGATCCTTGTTCCTTTGGTTACTTTTGGTAGACTATGGGTTTATTTCTTCCCATACATTACATGATGATGATAGAGGATGGCAGTAGGATGCCTTAACACGTTGGATTCTTTTGGGGGAATATGGTCATTGTACATGGTATGGTGATGATATGATGGGGAAGCAAGATGCCTTATTAAGGTGAATTATATTGAGATAATATGGCCACTACATTTGGCACAATGATGATGTGGTATGGCAGCAAGAGGCATTGTTGCGGTGCCTTTTGTTGAGAGAGTATGGCTCTCACATTTATATTGATGTAGATTTGGCATGGAAACAAGAAGCATTGTTGTGGTGGCTACTTTTGAGAGAGTATGGCTCTCTTACTTATTTTCATGATGATCTAGCATGGCAGCAGAAGGATTTGTTGCATTGGTTGTCATTAGGAGAATATGGTTTGATATTGTTCATGATCATCCATATGTCTCTACTTTTTTTTTTCACTATGTTGATTTTATGTTTGATTCCTACATGGCAACTAGGGCTAATGATGAGAGCATTTATATATGCAATCTACTCTATGCATCATGGGTTGGAGAGATAGTTTATGAGTTTGGACTTTCCACTTTGGGAATGAACCACTTAATTTTATGTGTCTCATGTGTAGAGGAGATCATTGGTCATCATATGGTTGCCACTTGGAGGTTCATTAATGAGGATGGGTATCTAAATTTTCACTTGGAGGCCATTCTAGACATTATAAAGTGGCAAATTTGGAGCTGGACATGCATGACACATTGTGACAGATGGGGAGGCCTTCCACATGAGGATGCCATTTGGAGGGAGGATGTTTTCTATAACATCCACTTTTGCAGTTGCTTGAGGAAAAGCAACATTTTGGCGGGGAGGACTATAATATTCCCAATTTTCCACAAGATAATTGGAATATTAGAGTTCTTAATTTTCATAATTAATTAAGTAAATAAGAGGGTGGAGGGACCCACAAACCCCAAAGATAAATAAAATCAACTTTTGATATGTGTATTTGGATATTTCAGATCTAGATATACATAATGGAGTAGTGGAGTAGCTACTTAATGTGGAAGGAGTGGAGATCATGTCTCATTAATGAGAAAGATCATGGAGGTTGAAGCAGTCAACTAAGATCATGGAAGGAATCAAATGTAATATAATAGAGCATTAATGATGATATGATGGAAGAAGTAGTGCATTTAATGCACACATGATGGAGAGGGTGTTCATTACATTCACACATAATGGAGATCGTGGAGAGAAATTGCAGTCAACATGGAGACCTATGTCCACATGTACAATGCAGTTATGAGGTGGGCCAAGGCATGGGAAGGTTCAAAAACTATATAATGAAGATGAAGGCAAAAATATAGGCAAGATTTATATTATTATTGATGTGTGATTTTTTTAGATCTAGATTTTTCAATTGACATTCCAAGCATGCTTGAGATGGTTTAGCTAAGTCTGTAGTGTTATTTAGCAGAGGGTGTTTCCAAGTGGAAATCCCACCCTTACCCATGGGGGCCTTGTGTGCCTACTCTAGGAAGGTTTCCTATTGAGATTATTCATCATCAGGCATTGGTTCCACATTGTTCCTACTTTTTGTAGCCCATACATCTTCAGAAATAATGTATTTCTGCATCAGGGTTTGAGAGGAGGAGGTTGTCCTTCAGTATTTCAGCCGAGGAATTGATGAAGGATTCATCCTATCACCTTGAGCTTCAATATCAACCTTCCAGTGATTCAGATCTATATCAGGCATCAGGCCATCCATAATTCATCTCCCAACAGCTGCAGTACCATCAAGGATTGTGCAATCCAGTCTTGCAGATCCAAGGGAGAGGGGAAATTTCTAGTATTTCAGCTAGAAATCCTTGGAGGGGCCATTCGCTCACTTTTATATCACTGGATCCATAAAAATTGAGCTTCATAGCTATATTTTGTATCAGGCATCATCGTCTCCTTCCTATACAATGCATTTTATCCAGTTGTTGTGTTTATAGCAGCTGCATCTTGAAGGAGGAGGAAGAAGAAGAAAGATCTCAAGCTTCTAGCTCGGAGATCTAAAGGAGGGATCAACCCTCAAAACATAGATGTGATTTTTACTCCAGTTCAGCCATATTACATTCAAATCTAGCTTCATATCTACATAACCTAGAAGACCAAGGATCAAACCCCAAGAGGGTAAATTTCCAATATCATAGATCTGGAATTTCCTTTCTGGATTATCTTGGGTTGCCATCATAGCACCCAGATCTAGAATCTTGGCATCATCAGAGCTTTTGATTTCCATAGATCTGCATTTCCCTTTTCAGCCATTAGTTATATGTTCATCATCAGCTGAAGGGATAACACAATATTACTTCCAGAAGCTCTCCAATTACACAGTGCTTGTCTTGGCATGTTTGCAGGGTCATTCTAGGCCATCTCTTTGGCTAGAGTACCTCTATTTTTACACTTCTGTAACTGTAATCCATCTCCTATGAATAAAATGGCTCATCTATCCTATGTATATCTGTGTTGACCATCTTTTTACATGTACATTTTCAGTATTACAAATATTGTGTTTGTATATCAATGTATTATTCCATTTTGGGATATTACATGAAACTATTAACTAGATGCTTTGAATCCCTTCATCAAAATCCCTCAACCATTTTTCACCAGCTACACTTATGGATTTGTACCAAAAGATGAATTTTCCACAGAGAGCTCAAATCTTTAAGATTTTCTTACATGAGGATGTTGAAATTCCTAAAAAGAATCCACCTTACTCATCTTCCATATTTCCTGAAGCCTCCAAACATTTTATTTCTCTACTTTCTTACCTATTAGCCTATCCAGATGACAATACTGTGGATGAAACTATCATTGGTTTCCTTCCATCTTCAATAACGAGCATCAACCAACATTCATGTATAATTATATCCAATTCTTGGCTAATAATATGCATGAGAAATTCATGAATTTAACTACACAGGGAATGTTTAAGTACAATTATGTACGTATTCATTTGTTTCTTTTTCAGCAAGGAGATCAATTTCCAATTCAACTCAGAAAGCAGGATGATCAAGTAGTGGATCAATCAATGATCCATTGGATAAAAATAGTCAAAGCCAGTTCAGCCAAAAATTCATACACATATTTTATAGACTCATTTATACATCCAGTAGTAGAGCTTCTAAATAGTCAAACAGGGCCAAGGATTAAAGATAAATTAAAAAGGATTTTACATCTATGTGAGCAGACTAAAACTGGTGACTAGTATTTATACTATAACTATACAAAGATAAGGTTATATGGTTACAATCTTGCACCATATAAGCTGCTTAAATATGTTCCCATGAGAATATTTTCTCTGGAATACATTAGGAAGATGATCAACAATGATGACTTTCATTTTGTGTCAGACAAGAGAAAATCACAATTTAAGATAAAGTAAATTATTGGAACATTCATTTGCAACAACAGATCAGTTTGTGTGGAAGCAAACACATTGTTAAAAAAAATGAACTTCCAACCTTCTTTCACCTACTCTTATAACCCTTTTGGGATTATCTCTCCTCTAAGAGTTGAATTGAAAACAACACCTTATAATCACACTCCAAGACCACAGATAGAGAAATTTATGAATCGAGAGAAATGGGTTGATGGAACACTCTAGGAAGCAAAGGAACAAGTTTTACCCGCATCAAATGTTCAAAATCCAGTTGCTTAGAGCAAGAAACAAAAAAGGGAAGAAAGTAGACTTCATCTACTGTTGAGATTATGAAATAATATATTTTACAATAGAAAAAGCATAAAATTGGTTTAAAAATGTCTACATAAGAAAGAATAACATAGGTAATTGAACTTGGAGAAGAAGTTTCTACATCAGCTGGAACCAGTGTTCCAAATACTCCTCTCATAGTTTCTCCTTCTAGGGAACCTTTGGAAATTATTTAGTCTACAGGAACCACTTCCATAGATGATCAAAACATTTTTTCCAAGTTCCTTGAAATTAAACAAAATAATGAGGCTCTCAAGTCCAATGTATACAACCAATTTTGGAAACAAACTTAAACCTCCTAATATAGAATACGTTCAGCTTTTCATAGTGAAAAATGGAGAATGTAGATGGCCTTTTTGCAAGCTCAGGTTCCATTTCCTAAGTCTCCATCAAGCTATAAAAAGGCTATATTTTCATTTGACACCAGTAAGATACATCCCATTGATCAGATGGATATGCACAAGCAGTTTGGTGAAATGATATTTCCCACCATGACCACTACAACAATGTCCCTTTCCAAGCTTAGGAATACACTATCCAATGTTCAATCTCAGCTCAAGATTGAAAAGATAAACAAGCTGAAATCCTTAAAAGATTGTGTAGTCAAGATTGGATATGATCCAAAGGACTGCAGTGCAGTAGAATATATTCTCAATAAAAAGAATGCAGATATTGCAGCTCTGCGAAATTAGTTGAAGTTGCCTTCTGCTGAACATCCACAGACCAAAGAGATTGAGGAGAGTGAAAAAATAGGGAATATATGCTAAAACTTATTATTGAGAAAAACATAAAGATAAATAAAATGGAAGAACAGATTGAAGGGATACTAAAGGAGAAGGAAGAAACACAAACAACTATGGTTCCAGTCATAGTAGTTCCAATAGAAGTTGCATGTATAGTACCTTCATCATTATCAACATAAATTGAATCAACATCAACAACAACTGATCCAGTTAAATTAGCACAAGAATTGGCTTTACAGAAGCAACAAAATGAAAAACTATTGGAGAAGTTTGAGAACTTAGAGTTACAGAAGGTCAAGAATGACACTTTGTATATGGAAGAAATGCAGAAGTCCCATAGATTGGGACTCAAGATTTCAAAGTTGGAAAGTGAGTCCTTAATGGATGATACCTTGGCCCAAGCCAAGGAAAATATCTGGACATACATAAGCCAATCCATGAGAGAAGTATGGCCATCCATACAAATAATATTTGAACAACAAGAACTCATAACTAGATGCATAGCAAAAATTGAAGTATAGAAAGCAACTTTGAAGACCAAGCTAGCAGAAGCCACGTATATGATTAAAGTGTTAAATTCAAAAAGTAGAGAAGAGCTGGAGGAAATAAATATTCCTGACAGAACAACTACCATCTTAGAGATAAAAAAAGGTCTTACAAAAGAAGAATATGATCAACCAACTCGAGACAAAGTGTCAAACCTTGGACATTGTTATCCAAAGGTTTAATTCCAAGTTTAATGTTTTAAATAAAAAAGGACTACTAGGATTGGTGGCCTTAAATGATAAGTTGATCAAATTAGAATATTATTGTAAGAAATTGTATACTATTGCAACAGAAAAAGACAAATTTGTAGGGATCAAAGGACATATTATAGAGAAGGCCTTTCTATAAGCCTTAGAGTTCGACTTGACCATCAAGCATGAGATTAGGCATCTATTTCTCAACAACCCACTTTCGAGAGATACACAGAAGTGGATGAAGTCTTTATAAAGGTGGTAAATTTGAAAATACAAAGTGAAGAAAAATGGGATAAGTTGTGATACTATTGATTAATTTTGATCCTAACAGCATGACAACACAATAGCATTTCAAGGTCCAATTTATCAATATACTCCTTCAAAGAAGTGACACATCATCTTGCATTTTCCTTCTTCCTATCATTTGATACTATTTTTGTAATCAGTTTTAGATATTTTCTTAGTATTAGAAGTAGTATAAATAACTCTCATCACGAGTTATTAAGGGTTTCACCCTTGGATGGGCATTTTTGTAAGCAATAGTGTACAAGATTTTGATCATTAATAATAAATGAAGGATTCTAGATTTGTTTCATACAACTTTGTTCTTCTGTGAGTTTTTCCTGTTTATTATTCCATATTGTTTTCTACCTATATTTAATTTTTATGAAGATAACGAAGTAAGATTAACTGAGTTTCAGTTGTGCTAAATTCCTCCTAAAGTTATTATGCATATTAGATAATTATTTACTGCGCTATTTGTTTATACAAGTCCCTATCATCAATAAATTATCAACATCTTCATAATATTAAATATGTTTTTTTAAAATTTTAGACATAGTTTTAAAGTCTTCACACTTATGATTGTTTAAACTTTGAATTTCAATATTTAAGTAATCATATTTTCTTACATATTTTGCTTAAACATCTGCAAATCCAAATCGCTATGCAGAATAAAGAAACAACCCTTTATCTTATTAATTAATACTATCTAAAGGTTTAGACACAATTGCTGCAAATTGTTTTATGCATTAGTCATCAAAAATCCAAACTTAAAAAAAACAAAACATTATTTCTGGCATAATTATTGAACCCAATTATCTCAGAGGACAACATCAAACTAGAGCTGTTGCCGGGGAACAAAATTTGATTTTTTTCCTTGGGAAAACTATAAATCCTATTCCTTTAAGGGTGATTAAAGTTCTATTTAGGTAAAAAAAATTCACCTCGCAACTTCACTGAACCCAATCTGGTTCCTTCAAAGCATACCAGGTCTCATTCTGGCTCTGAAATTGTCTTACCTTTATCATATCCAGAGAGACTGGTAAGAAAATATTCTTCTATAATAATACATCAAACCCCTACTTTTTTTCCTCAACAGGAGACCACAATTATTCCTGATATTTTCAGATCTGGACCTATTCCCCTAGAATCAGAAGACATCCCTGATAGAGTGCAATAATTAGTATCTAAAGGAGTGGATTTTCAATATTCTTTTTTAGTTCATTATTTGGAGTCGTATAAATTAGCTGATGCACCTTATGAATCTCCTACATCAGCATTGGGCCATAATTATGAATTACGGATAAATCACGCTTCCCTAGACAGGTGCTAGTCTAGAAAAATAGGTGAAAACACTATACGTCTATTTTTCCTAACTCATAATAGATACACAGAGAGGATTGGAGGCTTAATTTTTCAGTCGCTTCCAAATGGCTCCTTATATCTCTTCTGTTGTGGCTTCAAATTCAAGCGGTTTTTGGGCTGAATTCTTCTTGCAAGAAAGAACATTGAAACAATAGAAGATGCAATAATGTAGATATCTATTCAAGCTAGTTAGCTAAATCAGTAAACAATAAACCATACACATCAACCAAGATCTTACAATATGGAAAATCAAAGCCAATACAGATGCATATAGGGAAAAATAAGCAGTACTCTTTATTGATGATAGAAGGAGAGGTTACAACCTAGTGACTAATTTGAAGTGAACTTTCAGCAACATTCCCAAGCCTCATCACAATATAAATCTCTCCAGCAGTAGCTACACAAATCTAGCTCTCAATTGAAAATTCTCCAGCATTTCTCTACTCAGATTCTTCCTCCTCAAGCACTTAGATCTGTGCTCAATTTATAGATGAATTGTAGGTTGTTTTGCAATCAATGACTTTCCAATAATAGGCAAGACATTTTTCCAGTCATGTACATGTCAAATGGATGCTTGGATCCGAAGCTTGAAACATGTGAACTCTTCTAGAAGGCTCTGGCTAAGTGGAGATTCCAGAACAATGAGAATTTCGCTCCCAATGTGACCAATGCACCTGTGAATGTCAGAAAGTGCTTTACAGAGTAGCCTTTCATGGGGCTACCTGCATATGCAACTCACTTAGGCCCCTTAGAGACTACGTTGGTGAGCTCTCATATGCTATATAATAAGCTTCAAACCATGGAAACATTTGCTTGATGAAAGTCTTGCTTGATTTGTCTGGTTTCTTGTCTTAGGGAATGTAGCAAATGAAATGATAGGGAATGATAGACCCTTTATCATTGGTCCTGGAGATGATGTCCATTTAACCAGGTCATTGGGAATGGTGCCCAAATTGACCTATAACAATTGCCCCCTAAAGCATGAGATCCAAATAATAAGAACTTTTGATTGAGATGCTTTACACTGTGATGAGCCTGGAAACGAAGCAGAGTGGTCACTTGCATCAATATTACAATACATTACATCATGATATATCCTCTTTGATCATAATTTCTGAGGGTAGGCATTCCCATGTTCAGCACATAAAACAATATAATAACATGTACATAATTCAGAAAGTCGTCTTCATTGGAATGTTGCCCAGATGCAGACATGCCTACAGATATAGGCCCATGTTTGGATGACAATCTGTATGTAAGGTCACCATACATATTACGTGTACAAAAATCTTGAAATCGCAGCACGGATGGATGAAACTAGATTCAGGGTCTTCTTATCTCGTTCACTCGATCATTCAGACACAAGTCTAGTCATGCGAATATATGATTTGTAGTCGAACATGGAAAGACATAATTTGATTACCAGCCAATGATGTGAGATATTAACAAATGCGAGAGAACCACCATTAATGTCAAATGGCCCTCAAGGTACTTCAGTACATTTCGTAAGGTGTGAATAGATGATTTGATGTCAAACGCTAAACAAAATGTTTCGGTCAAAGGTCCGGAAGCGAGGATCTTGTCAATGTTGTAACAAGCCTCATGGTACTGGAATATGATGTTTCTAAGTGAACTTCCTAGATATTGATTTGT
The DNA here is from genome assembly GCA_034641835.2 of Pinus albicaulis. Classification (NCBI taxonomy): domain Eukaryota; kingdom Viridiplantae; phylum Streptophyta; class Pinopsida; order Pinales; family Pinaceae; genus Pinus; species Pinus albicaulis. Next base: position 748,172,693 of record CM076577.1, read on the forward strand.
CGTCGACAGGAAGTCACCTTATTGAAAAAATAGAGTTACTAATTTCAGAGACAAGGGTATGACTTGATATAGAAATTTTCAGGGATGACGGTCATGAAAATGAAGGTTTACAAGTATTGCGGAAGGATGAGTTTTTAATCACTGGATGACTTCTCTTGAACATATCGGTGACACTATGATGATTCGGAAACATTGAACCAAAACCGAAGTGAAGGTATGATGAACCATAGGTGTGAATAAATCGTCAAGATGATTATTACCCAACCCAAACAGTCACGAACATGGAGTGAAAGAAGTGTCATGTTCAAGAGCAACTTGCTACCAAAAATAAACTTTGCTCACTTTTCCCAAATTTTCCCCAGTCATTTGTCGACCAGTACCTCTTTATTTTTTAACAAGCTTGAGGAGCATAACATTTGCTTGATCTATAATTCAACCCTTCGGGAAAATAAAGTATCACTATTTAATAATTTAACGAGTCTAGCGATGAATGAAACTAGATCCTTGCATGATCTACAATCTCGTCGCTATTTTATGTTTTAACGAGCTTAACAACAATGATAGCCCAGTCCTTTTTCATATTTAAAGAGTCTGAAAAAGAGGACGAAAGAGAACTCCAAAAGTACTTTTTCGTAAATTTGTCACTCAGACCTAAAAAAGTGTAAAATAATATCTGAGAGAACCTCTCTGGTCATGTTTAACCAAGGTATTCATTTTTCGTAAATAATCCATCTTAGTCCGGAAAAGGGTTAAACTTATACTGAATAGATATCAATTCATTTACTTTAACGAGCTCGAAAAGACAAGTGTTCGACAATATTTTCACATTATCGGAGTCTGAAAAGAGCTGAAAGAAGACTCCAGTGATTCCTTTTTTGCTATTATTGAAGCTCAAAAAAGAGATAAAAGTGCGCTTCAAATCCTTTTTCATTTTTAACAAAGCTCGAAAAATAAGGAGAAAAAAGTATGCTTTATGGTCAAGTCATTCTTTAAATAAATCTACATGACTAATCTATTCATTAGTTGTATTTCCCATTCAGAACAGCATCAAACCAATTAAAAATATTTGTTTCATGATAAAAACATAATAAAACTATTGTCATAGCAATAAATTTAACTTGCAAACAATTAAATGACTATAAAAAGTAGTTTCACTATTCATTTTTACCATTCCATAGTTACCATTTTCATTTTGGACCTCTGAACCTGATTTTGCCCTCGAACTTCAGTCATTGATTGCGGTCATTTTTGTGGATGGATTTCATCGCCATTTGATCCAAGTTAGTACCATGAACCTCCTCTTCCCTTTGGTATTCATTTCATTTCCATTCTCTGTAGATTTTTAGGGTTTTAAGGCCCCTAGGGTAAATTCTGCCCAAAATGAGGGAAACGTACCCCTGAATGTGAAAACCTGTGTTGCATAGCAAGTACAGTGAAGGGTACTTGCATGTGCAATGCACTGTCTTAGCCCAGGGAGTGCATTGGGCGCAGTTCAAGTTTTTGGTTTTCATGTTGTGCCCAAAATTTTCCTAGTTTTTTGCAATGAATGGAATCTAAAGGATCTTATGGTTGAATTTCAGGTTTCCATCGAATTATAATGATGATTACATGGAGGGAAAGAGAACATGAAGAACAAGATCTGATTGCCTTGAATGATCCGGGTACTGTAAGAGCCCTAAGAGATTGTGGACTACTTAAGTACTTAAAATTGTCGAGAATGAGGCAACAAATAGAACTCTTGGAGTTCTTAGTTCGAGCATGGGATTTGGTGATAGAGGAATTTAACATTAAGAACAAAATGGTTCCCATAATATTTGAGGATGTGTATTTTCTCACAGGTTTGTCGAGGAGAGGTTCGCCCATTTCTCTCATAGGGTCTAACATTGGAGGAGAAATAGTGAGGGATTATGTTATGCAGTATTGCTATCTAGGGGTAGAACCTAGCAAAGATGGAAAAATAAACATCTGAGATGTCAGGGATTTGCCTTTGAGAACCATCCTTTTCATGATCGCTAAACTTGCTGGCACTGTTACACTACATGTAGCGAACAGATCATATATGTAGTATGCACTAGAATTCTTAGAGTCAATAGTCTTCAACTGGTCTGAAGCTATTCTATCTCAAATAAAGGAACAAATGAATAAAGCAAATGGAGGAAGGAAGAGAAATTTTAGTTATGGTTCAATCCTTATCTCCTTCGCTTTGGAACGGATTCCACTGATGTAGCAACAACATGTAACACTGGATATATCTAGTCCTAGAGATCCTCGAATGTAGAGATGGGTAGAACTCATGGGTCGGCATGCAGGCCAATCAACCATTGTGTTCTCTACTTCATTCTTCGCCTAGTTCCGGTGACAGATCGTTGCCATCAATGAGTACACATATGCAGGTGTCGACTTTCGAGGAGATCCAGATTTAGTATTACTAGAAGGCACTCAATGGGGTGCAATAGGTAAGAATTATTTGACCATGTTTTTTTATTTTTCTAAGGTTTATACATTTTTTTTGTGTTTTGATTTCTTTCCAAGAATAAACTAAATGTTTGATGTAATGCAAATATTGGTTGTGTTCAACCAGTAGAGGAACCAGAGCGCGAAGCAGATGCGCCAGCAGAGAGGGATATCAGGAGGGCAGTCCTTCATGACCTTGATATGGCTGAGACTCTGGCTGAGCTTCAACAACACATAGAGGGTTTGACCTTCGGGATTCTAGATTTCTGGATCGAAGAGCTTCCCATGTGACTACAAAGACACACTATTGGGGTTCCTAACCGTTGGATGCGGTTACTCCATAGGATTGCTAGATCTATAACATGTTACCATGAGCACCACTAGTTTACTTGTGACATTTTGCATAAATTTTGAGGTCAGATGACCAATGTGTCTTGGGCACAAATTTTGTAAAAACCTATAACTATCTATCTATATGATTTCAGAGTTTTTCCTATGTTTAATGCGCAATCCTATTCAATGATGTGAATTTTTTCTTTACCCATGTCACAAATGTTTGTCTAAAACTTGATTAGCTAATGAATCAGTCAAAGTGTTCAAATTTCTGGAAATGTGTTGATATTGAATAAAATCAAAATATCTTTCCAAAAGTCAAACTCTTAGGAACAATCTAAGAAGTGTTGGATTTATAATAGTATAAACACTGGTAAGTTGTAATACCACAAGTTGTGAGTCTAAACTTATGATTATGTGGTTAATACCAAATGAAATGGCATCAGAGAGAAGTTCAATCAACGCGCTATACTCAGCGATATTGTTCGTCGATCTACCAATACAAATCCCTTAAAAACTCACTAACTCGCTGCCATTCGAAGTGAAAATGGTTCACGCTGCAGAGGATAGATTTTGCGTACTACGACTAGCACCATCAGCATATCCAAAAAATGGTTCCGAAGATTCAATCATCTTCTATGAAATGTAAAGCGGATTAATAATGTCAAGAAAACTCTAAAAACAAACTAAGATAGTGAATGCAAATCAACAACATATATACAATATAATACAAAAAATTACTACGTTCATGATTAAGCATAGTAACGTTTCAATTACAACCCATTTATAGGCTGTGCCAATGGAATTCCATCGTAATCAACTAACTCATAGGCACCCTTAGCAAGAACTCTTTTGATAGTATAGGGGCCATGGCACGATGGCTCGAATTTCCCTATACCTATTACATCAGCTTCTTGATCGTAAATAAGGACCAAGTCGCCCTCTGAGTAGATGAGAGGCTGCAATTTTTTGTCGTATTTCGCCTTTATACGTATCTTATGCGCTTCGTTGGAAAATTGGGCTTCACGATGTGTTTCATATAGATGGATGAGGTTAAGGAGACACGCTTCTTTTTCTGAGGTGTCAGGTACCAAGTCTATCACGAGTTTTAATGATGATATTTCACATTGGATTGGTAAGATAGCTTCCAGACCATACACCAATTGAAAAGGATTAAATCCAGTTGTGTTTCTCACCGAGGTTCAATACGCCCACAAAGTGGAGTACAGGATCAAATGCTAGTTCCTTTTATGGACTCCTATCATTCGTTGAAGCATTCTTTTAAGAATTTTGTTAATAGCCTCAACCTGTCCATTTGATTTTGGATAATAAGGAGTATAATTATCATGCGAAAATCCTAACTTGGTAGTCAATTCAGACATCATATGGTTGTGAAAATTATTCCCATGATCTGTAACTATAGCCTATGGGACTCCAAACCGTGCAATAACATGGTTGAAGAAAAACAATGAAGTTGTTTGTCCTGTGTTATTAAATGTAGGCATCGCTTCGACCCATTTGGTAAAATAGTCGACTGCGACAATAATATAACCATGCCCCCCAGACGAAGGAGGGTTACAGGTCATGAATTCAATACCCCATTTCGTAAATGGTCCAACAGAGACAACAGGATGCATTGGCACTTACGGTTTGTGGATTTTACGATAAAAAATCTGTCATGCATGACAAATTCTGACTGCGAGGATGAAATATCGAAAAATAGTAGGCCAAAAGTAACCAACGCAAAGTATCTTATGCATGGTAGCATATCCGGATAAGTTTCCACCACAAGCCCCAGCATGAAAATCATTTAACACTTTTTTGGCCTCCTCATGAGTGAGGCACCTCCTTAAAATGGTATCGACACCATGACAATAAAGTGTATCGCCAACGATTAGATAATCTTTGGCTTGGTATCGAATATGTCATTGTTCAGAGCGAGAGGTATTACGTCTAAAAGTTTGGGTTTGGAGATAAATGATGAAATCCCAATACCAAGGATCAGATGATCCGATCAGAAATAGAGACTCGTCTGAAATAGATGGTTCCGACGTAGTAGCAGTAATATTAGAGGGAAGGTCACAGAGAAGCTCAGCCAAAACTAAAGTCTTCTTTGAATTGGATTTTATGAATTCCAAATCAAATTCCTGCAAAATAACAATCCATTTTGAATATTTTCAACCCAACAATTGACGTGATAAGATATAGGTCATGGGGTTGCAATTCGAAACTATTGTTGTTTTTCGGAGCAGGATATAATGGCGAAATATTTGGATAGCTTGAATAGCTTCTAAGGCAAGATTTTCCACATACGAATACTTAACTTACGTATCATTGAGATTACAACTCAAATAATAGATCGGATGTTCAATTGCATCTTCTACTTGGACCAAAACCATAGCGATGGTTGTTTAAGTCGTGGCGATATATAGGAAATAATCATTTTTATAATTAGGAGGATACATTAATGACGCTTGGACAAGAGTTTCCTTGACAACATCAAAAGAAGCTTGTGCAACTTGATCCCAATGGAAGGGAACCCCCTTTTTCAATAATAGAGTAAATACTTTAGCCATTTTGGCGTAGTTTGGAATGAGCCTTCTCAAGAAGTTAGCCTTTCCTTGAATTTTCTGTATCTGAAGTAAGTTTGATTGTGCAGGAAAATCAAGAATGGACTTAACCTTCAATGGGTCTATTCGAATTCCTTCTTTTGAGACTACGAATCCGAGCAATCAACCAGAACCAACACAAAACACACATTTATGTGGATTGAGGCATATCCTTTAGTGTCGTAAATGTATGAAAATGGCTCTCAAATGCATCAGGTGATCAGTCTGATTTCGTGAATGCACTAGTAAATCATCTAGATATAGTTGAACAATGTGCTTTATGTCATTGAAAGCATAATCCATTGCTCTCTGAAAAGTTTCCCTAACGTTCTTTAAACCAAATGGTAGTTTCCTATATGTGAATGTTCCCCAGGGACATATGAATGTTGTATTATGTTGGTCATCTGGGCGGATATTGATTTGATTGTAGCTAGAAAATCCATCCATGAACGAGAATATTCCGCATCCAGCACAATCGTCAAATATCCTAGTCGATAAAGGGAGTAGGATAGTTGTCTTTCGGACAAGCATGATTAACATCAGGATAATCGACGCACCTCCCAATGGTTCCTTGTTTTTTCATAACAGGAACGATATTGGAAACCCACTCAGTTAGCGGAACAGGGTAAATGAAACCAGCATGCAAAAGTTTTTCAACTTCTGCTTTGATGGTAGCGGCTTTCTTTAGATGAACATGACAAAGCCGTTGATGCACCGGTTTGACATCAGGATACATATTAATACTGTGTTCAACTATACTAGTATCTATGCCTAGCATTTCCTCATAAGACCAAGCGAATACGTCACAAAAAAGAGAGCGATATGAATCAAGTTCTGATGGAGAACAAGATAAACACATTGGTTGAGTCCTTTGCGGCCTTCTCCGGTGATCAAACATGCTCTTACAAAGTGAAATTAAGGTGTATGAGGTCAAATTTTGTCATTTCAAAGAGTCTTCAAGCAAAATTTGGTCACTAGGCATTAGGTCTAAGGGTTTGTTTTCACTCTTTTCAAAGTTGTCCAAATGTCGGTCCATGTCACCATTCAGCTGAGTGTATCATCATTCAAAGGGTTTTCATCATCATTTCAAGTTCCATTGGGTCATTTTACATCTTGTTCATGCTTCAGTTGTGCCTAGGTAAGGTCCATTTCCCTCTCCTAGGGTTTTGGAGGTAATTTCTCTTGGATGGTCAAATCATCGAAAAAACTTGTATCCTGATGTTCATACACCTTCCCCTATCATTAATTTACCTTATTAAACACTTCCCATCACTGAGATCCCTCAAATTCCTCATTTTTGCACAAACCCTAGTTTCTTGCCACAACTTGGCAATTTTCTAGGCTAGGCCTGTGTTTTTCCCTTTTGGACCACTTCCCCTCACTCAATCTCTGAGATTCCACTTTCCCCTGCTTCCTAACATCCCTCCCTACTTCCCAAAATTTCCCCAAGAATTTAGAAGCCCCTTATCCCCTTCGTTTCGCTTCATTTCGACAAAATCCCTTGTTCCACACATCGGGATAAGTTTCACTCAAATGCTATTTCAGAGAAATAAAAGATGAATTTTGGAAAACTGAGAGAGGTTTTTGTCCAAAACATGCCAAAGAAGAAAAAAATCCCTCACTTTTTACACAGGTATCATGGTTTTAGAGAAATGTCAAAAATACCGTTGCCTCAGGAGAATTGAATGCACCTCTGAAGTGACCTTGGGAAAATCAAGATTTCTCCTAGCATGGTTGGCTAAATGACTTGCTTGATGAGTCAAAGGATAACTAGACACAAATATATTTCCAATGAGCTATCATGAGCTCAATTTGGAGTTGAGGAAGACCTTCAAAAGTTGACTGCAACAGTGCTCTGCCTTGAGGCAGCCTCATTCTGCTCATTTTGACAAGTATTGGGAGATTTGATTTCTGACAAGGAAAATGAAGTCAAAATTGAAAAATTACATTTGGGTTGGAACGTAGACTCCAGGATCTTTCCAACGAGCTATCACACGCTCAATTTGGACACCGGGAAGGCCTCCAAAAGCCTCCTGGAAAATGCACTATGTAGCACGCTACGCATATAGGAGGCGCGCTACGCACACGAGGCGCGCTACGCATTGGGCTTCACCAGCCTGTGTAAATTTGCAAGCGCGCTACGCACATGCAGCGCGCTACGCATTGGGTAAGTGCGCTACACATATAATCTCAGAGCCAAAAAATTTTGCTTTTGCGTCCGGTTTCATGCCAAATCGCCTCAATCGGCTTGCAAGTAGGTTCTTCACGATTGCTAAGTGATTTTTGGAACATGATTATGGTGTTTTCAAAGTGGAGAAACAAGTATTTGATGAGGAGAATGTGTAAACCCTATGTCTATTTCCAAATTCATTTCTTAAGGGTTTTGAAGCAAATGATAATGATTGCGTGGGGGTTTGCAAACTTGTGTGGTTGATATATATGCTCATGCCTATATTGTCTGTGGTGTCCCTGCTCATTATTTACATCATCCTCACGCCCTTTCTTTGCCATTACATCACTGCTGTCACTATGATTTCCATCGTCATTTTAGCACTGCTCATTATTCATGTTTTCACATAGTCTCATTTTCACTTGTCCATATCCTCCATTGACATTGTCGAAACACTGCTGTCATTGCTATTATCTCACTATGGTTATTGTCACACTATTTCTCATTCTCCATTGACGAACAGAGTCCCGTATCCACTTCTCCCTTGACAAATCTTAACTAGCATTGCAAAAGGCTGTACCCTACACTACAATATTTTCTTCTCATTTGTCAAATCCTCTTACAATCAAAGCAGTGACTGTTTTTTCATGCAAACCCATTTGGCAGAGCCATTACCACTGTGATTTTCCTATGATACTTTCATACATATGTGACATATTTGGGTTTTGAGCATACACTGAAATTTTGTCTTCACTACACCTATATCAGCATATATATTGCAGACATCTTGTTTTCAAAGCCATATCAGAGACGGACTCAGATTATGAGCAGGAGTATGACAGTGATTCCACAGCAGGGCATTACTTGGGAGGATTTCATCTCCCGTGACTTCTTCACAGCGCCACAGCCGCCTCCCGAGGTAGTTTATGATGAGGGAGAGCCTTCACATCAGCCGGACATCCCTGAGATCGAGCATATCAGTGTTCCGTTGTATGTGACATACCAGCGAGGCCACAGGACCTTATTTGCAGCTACACGACGAGTACTATCTCCACCCGGGGTGGAAGGGGTCTCGTTGACTTCATCAGCAGCGCGAGTATTATCTCCACCAAGGGTGGAAGGGGTCTCGCCTTCTTCTTCAGCACAGGTACAGATTCAGGACAGAGGCAAGAGGCCTATGCATGATGAGGGCCCATCAGGTGGTCGAGACACTGATTTCACATTCATTGATGTTGATGCGAGCTCTCCTAGCTCGAAACTGAAAGAGATCATCCAGGAGCAAAAGGCCGAGAATGACACGCTGAAAGAGAAATTGCAGAGGGCTCAGTGGGTGATAAACTACCTGGAGCAGCTTAACAAACATCTAGAGGATGAGCACACACTGTTAGAGCTGCGGCGAATCCGTGAGGATCGACAATTGGCCCGGAAGAGACCTGGTGATATGACACCGGCTGATCGAGATTCTTGCCTCACGCATGTTAACATTCATCTGGAGAAATTGTTGGCAAAGGCCAATAGAGACAAAGACATGCTTCGTCACATGAAAGGTCATTATTGGGCTCGCATGCATGTCTGCAAAGCGAGAATGAAGATTCTGAAGAGGAGGTTGAGCGAAGCACTAAAATGGCGGAAAAGGCCTGATCCACTTCGGATTTTGGCCGAGGCTTCATTGGCTGGGCATGATACATGATGGAGGGTCTTTGCTCCAAATTTGAGCAAATTCGGAGAAATTTTTGTCATTTTGAAATATTTTGGTCTCAAAACAAATTTTTCAGCTATACGAGTAGCATGTCGACGCGCTCTCTTTTGTTTGGGACACTTGCTGAAGGAAAAATTTATATTTTTGGGTTTTTCATGGTAAGTTATGCATGCTCACGTATTTCCGAAGCATTTCATCAAGTTATGGATGATCAAAGGGCCCAAAAACACCATGAAAACCACCTTTCTACCACCTTTTGCACCAGCAGGAAGTACTTCTGGGAGAATGAAGTTTTGGAGGGGAAAATGAGCTCCAAATTGGGAAATTCCACTTGGTTTGGATAGCCAACATCCAGGGCTTTCCAACGAGCTATCATGAGCTCAATTTGGATGCCGGAAAGTGCCCCAAAAGTAGGCTGAAAGACGCGCTACGCATATGGCTCAGGCGCGCTACGCATATAGATTTTTGGTCAATTTTTCACCTTCCAGCTCAGGATTTCGGCCAGTTGGACCAGTTTTGCTTGTGGATGTAATTTTTGAGTTATCTTGATGTAATTTTATGGTTGGCATGTAACTTGGACTCATTTTTACCTATTCTAGATGATTCACTCCTAAAAAAGTAAAAATCAAGTGAAAAAATCAGTTTCCTTCCTTTTAGAGGCAAGTTGTTTGGCTGCCTATATTCTAGCTCCTTGTTTAGAATTAGTTGGAACTGCTCCTCGAAGGAGGAATTTGACCCCTAGAGGTGTGGGAAGGGGTTAGGATAGTCTATATGATGTAATTTCTCAATCATTTTCAGAGGTTGGATAGGTTGGACTCTTGGGAAGATTTTGGCACACTATTGTACATATTTTTCATATTTTGGCTAAGGAAAGATCAGAGGTTTTGCAGCACCTGTTGGGATTCTTGTGGCTTTCAGTTCTTGATGGTGTTTTCTCTCAGTTTATTGTAATTTCTTTAATGTTTAATGTATTCCATTCCCTTCTTATGCTTCTGAAACTAAATGAATGAGTAAATGAGGTTGAATCCATTGTTTCAGTGCTCTGCCTTTAAATTTGTTTAGTTTTACATGTTTTCGCCAGTTTGGAGAGGATCCATGTTCTCCCTTGCCCTCTTCAGCTCCTTTTCATTCTGATCCATCCATACATCTGATCAAAAGCATCAAGACTATTTCCTACCTCGCCCCAACTCGAATTCTGCAAAAATCTGGCCTTATCCCCGAACCCAAAATTGTTTTTTCCCATTTCTCCAACAAAAACCCAAAAATCAAAATCAAACTTTCCTATCTCTTTACTAGCCTAAAATTAGTATTCGTTATAAGTCATCTCAGCCCCTTTGAAGACCTTTTGCTGAGATATACCCGGAGAGAGCCCTCTCCTGTCCTCGTAGGGCTAGCTACGAGGCTGAGCGTGGTTTGATGTAGCCTTGAGTTTTACCTTATTTTAGCCTAAGGTAGATTTGAGCGCTAACAACACCAACATGAATATTTTTTATAATGCCTGGTTTGGTCAAAATATCAATAGAAATCGTTTCTTCGATATTTGATAAATTTCACTCAGATTCAATTGCATTAATTAGTAAATAACTTGAAAATAAAGTTTTGATGGATGGGTGATATAGTTCACTAAGATTGGTTTCTTCATAATTAGGAAGATGGGAACGATGATGATAATCTTCCCATGGTTCTCCTTCTAACATCATAGCTTCCAAAATATTTTCATTTGTCAAAAAATTTGAGGAAAATGGATCAGATGGAGTACCAAAATCTAAGGAACGATCAACCCAAACACTCGGCAACACTGATTTTGGATTTGCTGCCCAAGCCAAATATATTGATTGCTATGCCAGCTCAATAGGGTTGGGCAGTAAAAAATCATCCAACGTAGAAATATCAGAATCACTCGTACTCTCCCTTAAGCCAGACATAGTGGAAGATATGATGTAGCAGGTCTCTATGCTTGCAATTTCTGCCGACGTCGCGGGCGGCAGTAATGCAAAGGTTCCCATAAGAATGGAATCCTTTAAGAGTCCTACACCAATGTTCTGAATTTCTAGTTGGGGTAAGTGAACAAACATAACGCTTCTAGTTACCTACGAAGCGGAGGCAAAAAATGATAATTGATTAATGACTGTAATTGTACCTTTACGTGGAAAGGAAATCATTCTAAAGTATCTAGAAACAATGGCAGTCATTGCATATACCCATGGTCTTCTAAGTAAAATATTATAGTCAAGGGGTCCGTCAACAACCTCAACATCAATATTCATTGTTTTTCCCCCTGATTCAACATGCAGGTTATTGATAATACCACAAGGTTTATATGTTCTTCCATCAAAAGCCTTCAACGTCATTGATGATTGTGATAATCGCAGCGAGCCGAGAGGCTTCCAACAGTTTAGAGACATAATGCATGTAGATGCTCCCTCATCTATAATAGTGCGATGAACAAGGTGATTGAGAACATTTACTTGTATGAAGAATGCCAATTTTGCTGGTAGCTGTGGTACATAGCCCGTATGATTAAAGATGACAAGATTAGAATCAGTCGGATCAATTCCACCAATGGCCGACAATAAAGCCTACTTCTGGGAGGGACAATTTTGTAATATCTCAAGAGCAGACATAGTTGAAAGGGATTGAGCCAAATCATCAACTATATTATAATTTTGTGCAACTCTTGCTCGAGGATTATATGTTGATTTATGAATTACTCCTTTCAGTGGCTTAATTGTCAATTCAGGAATAATAGTAGGTGGTACTGATTCAGTAGATGGATTCGTTGTCAAGGTAGTAGCTTGATCAATGGCCAGACTACCATAGTCTTTATTACATTTTGACACCAAAATATCTTGTGAAGGTTTTGTGGTGGATAACATTAACACTTGGGAACTAGGAGTTGGATCTGTAGCAACCAAATTAGTGTCTGGATTTGGAAATGGGTCCATCAACATAGCTAATGCATGGGAAGTCTTGATGATTTTTGAGACTTCAGCACGGTGAGGACAATCCCTAAAAAAGTGTTCCTCGTTATAGATTATGCATGGATGATGAGGTTTCCGTGGTCCAGACGGTTGATCAAATGATCTTTCCTGCAGGTTAGAAGTTTGATTTCTCTTTGATTTCCCCTTTTTCTTACTTCCTGATTGCTTGTCACTTTTGCCTTTGTAAAATGACACAGCGTTAATTTTGGAAGTAGGAGCAGGATCAGATGTAGTAGCATGGTGTGTGTTTGCAGTGCCTATCAAACCGTCTCCGGCATGAGAGTCCTTTATTTGAGGACGAACATTTAAATTAGATCGCGACACATTAGGAAGTATTTCATAGAGCGTTTCGGACTGAGAATAAATCAAGCCTAAATATTGGGCACGAGCGTTAAATTTCTCTTCTGTGAAGATGCCACCTTTAGCTACATCCTTAGTTATAGATGGTAACTGGGACTTAATGAACCATTCAGCAAGGAGCTGATCCAGAAAAAATTTCTTAACCATTCGTCGAAAGTGACACCACTCATGAATATGATCAGAAATGTGAGTAGCATTAGTCTATTTGAAGTTGGTCAAGAGTTTCGTTCCTATTTTGTATCTAATTAGTAACTGGAAATAGGTCAAAAAGATAGTAGCTAAAGTAGTGAAATTGTCGAAAGAAGCTCTAGGTAACTCAATGTACCATTTAGTAGCTGGACCTGTGAGCGTACGCTGGAAAATACGTAGTCGAAAAAAATCATCATTCATGGAATTAGATGAACACCATAAATGATAAGTCATGACATGAGTCAACGAATCTTCTCCAGGGTTTCCATTGAATTTAGGAATATCAGAGGGTAATTTATGAGGTATCACCGGCCACCAAGGAGCATAATTTATAAGATCATTGGTTAACCGGTTTAAATCTAGTAATTCCAAAGTTGCAACAAAAGGAAACTGTCGATTAAGGTTGACTATGTGATATAGGAGTTTCAATAGCTACAGAAGTTTGTGGGATGACCAAGGTAGGAACAACTTTCGGTTGTTCGACTTCAGGATTCAGATGTTCTAGCAAAGAAGAGACAGGATCTGGATCAATTTGTGATTGAACAACGTCGGGTCCAGGAGGTATGGTCTCAATGATTGAATGGATCATGACCATGGGTAGCTATGAAAAATTCGTTTCGACAACAGTAGATGAACCAGGATGTCTGGAAACAATTTTAGCTAACTCTGGTTTAAAAGATGATGTTTCGCCAAAGGTACAAATTGTACTTGATTCAGCAGATCGTGATCGCCTTCGCCTACCAGAAGTAACTTCTAGTGGTAAAGGTGGTTTTAAAGCTAATCTACACAAATGACGGGGATTAGGAGTTTGTTCTTCTATGATTATTGATTTATTTTAACCAAAAAACAAATAAACAAAAAGAGGGTAATGCTAGGCAAAAGGGTTTACCAAGAAACTGTGAACTGCAAAATACCTCCTGGCGAACCAAGATGTACAGGCAGGTAATCTCCCTGAATGTTGTGTTCGGTGTATCAAAATTTCAAGGTGGTCGACTCAGTTCGCTATGGATGGATAGCACCTAAAATTTTTCCTCCCAAATATACCCGAAGGTACGTGGAGGCCCAAGTCCATATTAGCGCTATCTGATGCGAAACCACATAGTGAGAGCACCCCTTTATACTTTTCGTACTATAACACCGCCTGATATACTTGAAAGTATGTGGATGAGCTACGATATACTTACATACGTGGAGTGAGGTATCACACTCGGAATGTATCGCAGACAAGTTAACGACAGATGCTATGTTTTACGATGTCGAAACACGTCTCTAGCCTAGACCTTCTAAATGTTATGATTATGGTCCCAATGCGTTGTTAAGTAAATTGAGATTAATTTTATGTTGATCTTTCTTAACAATTTGGCTTTCAAAGGTTCACCGCAATAATGTGTATGAAATTCCTAAAATGCAAGCTAAGAATGATAAACAAACTTTCACTATCAAATTTTTTAGTGAAGAACCTAGCTACTAAGGGAAGAGAGCAAATAATTTGTGAGCAAACAAATCAATGAATCACAAACTAAATGCAGATTTCCTAATGTTCCTTTTGCAAAACACACATTATTCTACATGAAAATGCAAGTTTTTCTTTTCAGTTTCCTTAATGTTATGAATGCGGGAAAGAAACTAGGTGCATTAAATCAACAATTCAAATGCTTTTTACTTTCGAGAAAGGAATAATTAAAACAACAATTTATCTTTTGAAGGAAAAACGAGGACTTCGACAACAATTTCTCCTATCAATTAAATGAAGATTTTATGACAATTTCCTATTTCGAAAGCAACTGATTCTTAATGCGACCATAAAAATTACTTTGAAATCAACTTGTCAATGATAAATAATTTTTTTTTTTAAAACAACATTAAACAAATTTTCAGTCAAAGGAGAAGAAGTATATAGATTCACTGGTCAATTGAGGATCAAAATTTTCAAAACACAACAGCAAAAAAAAATGAAGCAAATTTCAAAGACAAATTCAAAGGAATTTGGGTACTTTCAGGAGTCAACGTAGTCTCCAAGGGGAGACAGTGCTCTGCAACGCAGGCTAGGAAGGGAGACAATGCTCTGTAAAGCACTGTGTCCAGTCTAAGGGTGTGTTGGGCGCAATATACAAAGAAAAATGCTACTATTTAACTCACTGTCTTTGCAAATTAAGCTCTAAAAAGGTTTAATATTTGTGTGTAACAACTACGAGGTGGATAAACAGATCAAATCAGAGGCTCAAACACCTAGAACTAAGAGAAATTATCCCCAGTGGAGTCGCCAATTTGCTGGGCCAGAATTGTGAATTACGGATAAATCACACTTCCCTAGACAGGTGCTAGTATAGAACAACAGGTGAAAGACTGTACGACTATTTTTCCTAACTCAGAATATATAAAAATAGAGGATTGGAGGCTTACTTGTTCAGTCGCTTCTAAATGGATCCTTCTGTCGCTTCTGTTGTAGCTTCAAATTCAAGAGTTTTTTTGGGCTGAATGCTTCCTGCAAGAAAGAACACTGAAACATCAGAATATGCAATAATATAGATATCTATTCAAGCTAGTTAGCTAAATCAGTAAAACATAAACCATACACATCAACCAATATCTTACAATATGGAAAATCAAAGCCAATACAGATGCATATAGGGAAAAATAAGCAGTACTCTTTATTGATGATAGAAGGAGAGGTTACAAATTAGTGACTGATTTGAAGTGACCTTCTAGCAACATTCCCAAGCCTCATCACAGTATAAATCTCTCCAGCAGTAGCTACAAAAATCTAGCTCTCAATTGAAAATTCTCCAGCATTTCTCTACTAAAATTCTTTCTCCTCAAGCACTTATATCTATGCTCAATTTATAGATGAACTGTAGGTTGTTTTGCAATCAATGACTTTCCAATAATAGGAAAGACATGTTTCTAGTCATGTAGATTTCAAATGGACACTTGGATTTGAATCTTGACACATGTGAACTCTTCTAGAAGGAATTGGCTAAGTGGAGATTCTAGAACAATGAGAATTTTGCTCCTAATGTGACCAACGCACCTGTGAATGTCGGGAAGTGCTTTGCAGAGTAGCCTTGCATGGGGCTACCTGCATATGAAAAGAAATTAGGCCCCTTAGAGCCTACGTTGGTGAGCTCTCATATGCTATATAATAAGCTTCAAACCATGGAAACATTTGCTTGATGAAAGTCTTGCTTGATTTGTCTTGTTTCTTGTCTTAGGGCTTGTAGCAACTAAAATGATAGG
This sequence comes from Pinus albicaulis, assembly GCA_034641835.2. Classification (NCBI taxonomy): domain Eukaryota; kingdom Viridiplantae; phylum Streptophyta; class Pinopsida; order Pinales; family Pinaceae; genus Pinus; species Pinus albicaulis. Next base: position 748,188,725 of record CM076577.1, read on the forward strand.
GAATTATAGACCCTTGATCATTGGTCCTGGAGATGATGTCTAGTTAACTAGGTCATTGGGAATGGTGCCAAAATTGACCTATAATAGTCAAAATAGGACTTGGATCTACATTTATCTGGATTCAAACCTATTGATTTCATATCCCCTATCACATACTATGCTCCATCTACTTCTCCACAACCAATGGATCTCTTTTCTCTCTATTGTAATCGTTTATTTGAACACATAGAAGGAGAAGAAGATGTTCAAAAGTTATTCATTAGAACACCTTTAAGATCGATAAAAATATCTTCAACTCCACTTCATCCTCCACCTTCTTTAACTCCTCCATCTTCACCTCCTTCTTCCCCATCTTCATCTTCTACTTCTACTTCTTCTTCTACAACCACCACTACTGAATCTTCTACGTCTTCAAGTATGGCTAGTTTTATACCAATTGTTCAAGAAATATATGCTGCCCTATTACTCCCACACAAAATTAATGATTTTCCTGGTGGATATCTGAAATATTTCCCCAGATTTAATGGAGAAATTGGTTTGTCGGCTGAAGATCATCTAGCAACATTTCTAGATTTTGCTGATATAAGAACATAGAACATGAAAATGTCTATATGAGATTGTTTATGCAATATTTAGAAGGAAATGTTATAATTTGGTTTAGAAAATTACCAACTTGTTCTATTATATCTTGGGAGGAATTGACAACTATCTTTAAGAATCAATGGGGTGTGAAAAAGGATCATGTTTATTTCTTAGCAGAATTTGAAGAGCTTAAAAGAAATTATGGGAAACCAGTAGTTATTTCATCAAAATATTTAATAAACTTTATCATAAGATGCCTCCTGATTGTTAACCACTTGTAGCATATGCAAAGGTTAGATTCTCCAAATCCTTTGAGGATGATTTTGCTGTCATGTTAAGAGAGAGAAGAACTCGTACCTTAGAATACATGCAAACAAATTCTATAGAAGTTGAAGCAAATAGGCCTGCCTCAGCGAAGCTAAAATCCAAAGCTGAAAAATACCAAAGAAAATTAAAATCAAATTGGAAGCTTCTTCTTCCTCTGAAGCTAAAAGTGAAGACTCAAAAATATATGAAATCACTTCACTTATTATAAACCTTTCAAATAGGATTTATACGATTGAAACACAACCTAGAACAGTCCAACAAACTATTGCTAGACCCCAAACACAAAATCAAGGTCAGTTCAAAAAGACCCCTCAATTGCAAATTCTTCAGAGACCAAATAATGATCAACAAATACCTACACCTTTGTTGATTGATGATCAACAACTTGATGATAATAACATAGAAAACACATATATTCAGACTGCCACTCTCCCTATCCCTTAGAGTCAAATGTCTCAAGAAGGTCAAGAGAGTTCTTAGGTCTCTAAATATCAAGCCTTCACTAATTTTTTAATTGCAGAACTTAATAGAAGGTATGATTTAAGACCTAGAATAGAACTCGATGGACCTCTTAAAGAAACTTTCATAATTTAGCCTCAAGTCAAATCTGCTGAAACTCAAACTACTTCTATTCAACTTCTAATTCAGCTAAATGATACTACACAAACTGATAAAACAATTTTGACTGCTTTTAATGTTGAAAAGGAATTAGAAAGAGTTAAAATTCCTATTCCACTTTCATAACTTTCAAAAAATATTGGATATAAGAGTCAAGTCTCAAAATGGATCCAAAACTCTAGTGTAGATGTTGAAGGAGATGCCATTAGCCTTCAATATGAGAAACCATCAGTAGTTTTTGGTCCAAGTTATGATATGATAGATGATACTGTACCTCCATTTTATGTAACTTTCAAAGCTCATGATTTGTTTTTATATAATTGTATGTTAGATTCTGGAGCCTCTCATAACCTTATGCTTAAGGTTATCATGGATCAATTAAACCTTGAAATCACTAGACCTTATCATGATTTATACACCTTCGATTCCGAAAGAGTTCCTTGTTTAGGACATATAAAATATTTAGTGGTTACTCTAGCTCAAATACTAATGAAAAGTATAGTTCTATACATTTTTGTAACTAATATTCCTCCCAAGTTTGGAATGCTTCTTTCAATATCATGTTGTGCCAAACTAGGAGGAAGCCTTCAGATGGATATGTCTTTTGCCACAATTCCTGTGTATGGAGGAGAAAATATTAGGTTATACAGAGAGGTCATATTTATACATACTGTGTGTAAAGAAGTCCAAGCTAGAAATCATCCCATTTATGCAGTTGACCACGATTTCAATTGCTTCCAACTATCTTCAAACACTTCAAAAAATTCCCAACTCAAGATTAAGGATGTAGTTGAAACTCCTAAATCTGCTCAAACTGATATTTGGAAACATTTCTTTGAAGGGTCTTGTACCAAATATCGAGCTAGAGGTGTTATAGTTTTAATTTCACCAGTGAAAGAAAACATAACTCAATCATGCAAGTTAGATTTTTAGGTTACAAATAACGTTGCAAAATACAAAACTTTCCTTTTAGGTTTAGAGTTTGCTAGAAGCTTAAAGGTTCAAAATTTAAGTGTTTTTAGTGATTCTGAATTTATAGTAAGATATGTTAGGAATGTTTGTCAAACAAAGCATCCTAGGCTCAGGTCTTACAGAAATGAAGTTTGGGATACAATTGAAAACTCCTTTAATTCTTTTAATATAACTTTCATCCCTAGAAATGAAAACATTCATGCAGACTCCTTAGCTGTTTCTTCTAGTAATTTTAAAATACCAGACCAAATGTAGGTACAATACCAAATCCAAGTCCAATATAGGCCATCTATTTTAGATGATCTAAATTATTGGAAAATATTTGAAGATGATGAACAACTGAAATCCTTTCTTCAAGTTATTGATGAATTTTTTGTCTTACAAATTGAAGAAGATAAATCAGATATGAATGAAGCTGCTAAAGAAAAAGAAAATTCAGATCCAAATTCAAAAGTAGTTGATCATGACATTATACAACTATCAAAAAATTTCATTCCTAAAGGCTTTGTTCCTTTAGAAAATCTATTTGATCAAAATGATGTCCCTAGAAATCCATTTTCTATTTCACCAGAAGATGATATTGAAGAAACTAACATTGGAAATGATGAAGAGATTAAGAACATTAAAATTTGTGCATCTTTAACTCCTGAAGTTAAAACTGAATACATTAAACTTCTTAAAATTACAAAGATGTTTTTTCTTGGTCTTATGCTAATCTGAAAACTTATGACACATCTCTTATAGAGCATAAAATTCCACTGAAACCTGAAGCAAAACCTTACAAGAAAACACTAAGAAGAATTAATCCAGATCTACTTCCTACCATAGAAAAAGAACTTTAGAAGCTTTTAGATGCCCAAATAATTGTTCCCTTAATATACTTTGATTGGGTAACCAATTTAGTTCCTGTCAAAAATAAAAATGGAGATATTAGACTTTGTGTGGATTTCTGAAACCTTAAAAAATCATCTCTAATGGATAACTATCCACTGCCAAATATGGATCAATTACTCCAAAAGGTTTCTAGTTCTAATAGGATTTCCATGCTTGATGGTTTTTCTGGATATAACCAGATAATGATAAATCCAGAAGACAGAGAAGATACTGCCTTTACCACACCCTGGGGTACATTCATGTATGTCAGAATGTGTTTTGGGTTATCAAATGCAGGATAATGTTAGGATATTCCACCACATAGGAAATAGTTAAGAATAACTTAGTCTAGTGTAGAGTTAGGTAAAGTTTGTTTCTTAACCATGTACATTTCTAACTTATAATCCAACGGTCACGATTTGTAGTGATCCGACGGTTATCTCTCACCTTAGTATTAACGGCACTTGATCCGTGGTTTAACACCTGATTGGTCCATGATCTCTATTTAAAGATCATGGAGGGTCATTTTTCCGGTAACCATTTATGACAGAAACATATGTAACGCTTATTTTTATATTAATAAATTTCCTGAAGTGGCTGCGTTGGCTCAGGCTGTGAACTGTTTCCCTCTTTGAGGGTTTTAACCACGTGATTTAACTGGTGTACTGATTTGTGATCTATTGCGAGCGGTGACCTTTGGTTCTTGATCTACGAAACTTACCCTGTAAATTCCTACATGGTATCAGAGCTATTTTGAGGGTTGCGTCTGATGTTGATCAAAATTTGAAGCTAGTTTGACTGCATGCGAATGTCGTTTTGTAGATCTACTATTTCTGAACATTTTTGGGTTTGGGGAACTGCTCGGTTGTGTCCGAAGCATCTATTATAGTGAGGAACACCTTTTGTTTTATGAAAAAAGGTTTCTGGCTGCCCAAGTTATGACAGTTTAGATCTGGAGTTATGGCAGTTATATTTGTTAATAGTTCTTCTTATTTCGGTTCCCTTTTTTTATTTTAAGTTTTTAGGTTTTATTTATTTGCCAGATCTATACTCTCTTCTCTGTGTATACTCTTTTTTATGCACTGCATGTGATATTGGAAAATCATAAACAGGAAAATTGATTTTTTTTGCTATGTATGCTCTTTCCCTGCGTCTTTGTGATATCTCGGGAAATCAGAAATAGTGAAAAAAATGATAGTTGCTAGTAAGGCTAACCGAAAATCTAAAATTCCACTGTAAGGCTTTGCATTTCATTTTTTTTGCTCAGTTTTTGTGTTTTTTTGTGCAGGAAAAGGCACGCACATCGAAGAGTAAAAAATAAATAAATAAATAAAAACAAAACCCCCCTTCCTCCTTTCAAACAATAATGTGATCCTTTTACTATCTCACTTGGTGAGGGGTTAGTTTATGAGAATAGAGGTCTTGGGTTCAAGTCTCCTTCTCAAGCTTCTTTTGTAAAAAAAAATTGTTCAAAGGGGCAAATTTTTTTTTTGAAAGTCGCACTTCATCCCGTTCTTGTAACTATTCAACATCTTCAACTCGTTTTTTCAAAAAGGCATAACGTCTTCATCCGGAAGTCGTTTTTTGAGCCGTTTTTTTTTTAAACGGCCTAATTTTTTGAGATATTTCTATTGGAGTAGTTAGTTTCATATTTTCTGAGCTTCAGGTAAAAAAAAAAAAAAATGGAATGTGCATGCCTGATTATTCTTGACAGCACCAATTATTTCCAATGGCTACCTCACATGGTAGATTTAATTAGAAGTAAAGGGCTTTACAGAATAGCCACAGGGATATAAACTAAACCTTCTGATGATGATAAAGTCACTAAATGGGAAAATAAATAAGATCAAGCACGAGGGTTGATAGGAATGTCCATTTCTCAAGACCTTCGATTTCATATCCTTGACATTGACACCCCTCATGAAGCCCTGGATAAGCTAAATACTATCTTTGGCATTCAAAATCAAATCAGGGCTCACCATCTTGAAAATGAGTTACTTACTTTGGACCCTAATAATTTCTCCTCTATAGAAGACTTTTTGTCCAAATTCAAGACCCTTAGACTTTTTTTAGAAGATTTTAAGGTAAAAAAGGAAGATAGTAGCCTCATATATTTCATTCTTGCTAAGCTTGGCCCTGCTTACTCTGTATTTGTTTTTCCCTTCCATTCCACAAGAGAAGCCATAGTTTCTTCAAGAACCACCTACAAGAATCCCTCTTTTGATTTTTTTTGTGATTATTTGATAAGAGAACAAGAAAAAAATTTACACCTTGGTCTTATCACTTCTGGAAATGCTTATAATAAAGCCTTAGCAGCCCAACAACAATCATATAAAAATAATCCCAAGAAGCAATATCCTAAAAAGTATGGTCTGAAACCAAACTGAAAAAGCAACTCACCAAAATGATAAGGCATATAAAAATAAAGGAAAGAAGACAGATAGACATTGAAACTTTTGCAATCGTGATGGCCATATAGAGTCCAATTTTTTTAAGAATATGGAAGCCTTAGAAGCAGCAATGAATAAGCACAACATCAATTTGGATCACTCTTCACCTTCATCTTCAGGAATGGAAATTTATTCTTGTGGTTTTCAAGCATCAAGATTTGGTTATGCATTAAATGTATCTTCCTCTTCTCATTCTCATGAGTGGCTCATTGATTCTGGAGCTTCTTATCACATAGCCAAAAATAAATCCATGTTTTCTTCTTTAAATGATTGTAACACCAAACATATTTATGTTGGTGATGATAGATCTCTTAGTGTTGTAGGATCTGGAACCATTCATCTCGATAATGGTCTATTTAATGATGTACTATGTGTTCCTACCTTATCATGCAACCTTCTCTTTGTTTATCAGATAACTCATTCAGATGAAGGGAAAATAGTAGAATTCTCACCTCATGATGTTGTAATCAAGGACCTCAAAGATCCTAAACATATTTTAGCTATTGGCATTGCTGATGATTCCACAAGGCTATATAAGTTTGACAAATTTGGGTCATCATGTCTTCCCTCTATTTTTGTTGCTCATAATGATGAAGTGAGCAAACTTTGGCATGATCAATTTGGTAACTTAAACTATCGCTCTCTTCAAACTCTATGCAAGGAAAATATGGTGATGGGTCTTCCTATGGTATCTTTCCGAGATGGTGTTTGCTCCAAATGTGTACTCATAAAACATCATCGGGATAGTTTTGACAAACGTGCCTCTCAGCACGCTTCAACCCCTTTGCATCTTGTGCACAGTGATTTATGTGGTCCACTTCTTGTTGTTTCTTTCTCTGGTTGCAAGTACTTCTTAACTTTCATTGATGATTTTTTTAGACGCACTTGGGTATACTTCTTAAAAATCAAGAGTGAAGTTTTTAACATGTTCTTGGCCTTTAAGGCCTTTGTTGAGAAACAATCTGGACATCAAATTCTTAAGTTAAGATCAGACAATGGAGGAGAATATGTTAACAACAAATTTATCAACTTCTGCACTGAGCATGGCATTCAATTGCAACATACTATTCCATATACTCCACAACAAAATGGTGTATCTGAATAGAATAATCACACCTTAAAAGAAATGGCTAATTGTATGCTTCAATCTAAAGGACTTGGTCTCAATTTTTGGGCAGAAGCCATTAACTGTGCAAATTACAGAGTAAATCACACTCCTACTAAGGTTTTAAAGAATATAACTCTAGAAGAAACTTGGAGCTCAATCAAATTAGATGTAAGTCACTTTCATGTTTTTGGAAGTGATGCTTGGACCCATATTCCAGATGCGAAACATAAAGCCTTAGAACCTAAGAGTGAAAAATGTATTTTTGTTGGATATTCTGAAGATGTCAAAGGATATAGACTTCTTCAACCAAAATACAAAAATATTATCATTAGAAGAGATGTAAAATTTGATGAAAATATATCGGCCTGTGAGCCTAGTTCGGTGAGTGTAACACCTTTGGCCTGCGAGCCTAATTTAGCATATGTGCCACCTCTCCCTCTCCCTTCTATTTTTAATAGCATTCCTTCTAGTTCAGATGATGATAGCGAGGATGAAAATCCTCCTCCACCTCTTGAAAATTTTCCTTATACACTACCGCTTCCAAGATGGGTCCGCTCTACTCATGATGCAGTAGGTTCTCTTGCAGGTGACCCTGCCGATCGACGACGTACATGTTCTCAGTTCGAAAGAGCCTCTTCCTTATGTAGAAATTTGCTGAATAATGATTAATTATCCACCAAGACTATCCTGATCACATACAATTCGAATTTATATGCAACACATAATCTCTTCCACTCAGATCAACTCAGATCATCAAACATGCGGAAATAAAATCAAGCGATAACACATCAAATCATCATACACATTAACACAGTATGTATGGGGAAAGCTTATAGCTGAAAACCCCGCAGCTATTGTGCATATTATAATGGAGAAAACATGTAACAAAATCAGTACAATACTCCTCACAAGTACTCAGTACTATCTCATGAAGTTACACACAAACTAGCTTGGTTTTGAACAGGTTACTGGTTCAAAACTCACCACTAATTGCCTTGCCTCTATTGCACAATCATGGCCTGTCTAAATAGATATCCAAGGTTCGAATCTCCTTGGCTTGACAGCGCAATCATCATGGGCAATTCCTCCAAGTGTGGTGCAAATCTCATGCACAACCGATGTCGCCACTGATAGCTAACTCCACCCTTTCATCTACCTCTTTCACTGGTCTCCACTGAACTGATCATGCACTGTAGTGAACTGATGTGTTCTTGAGTTGAATAATGAGTTACTAATTAATGAATTAAATAATATTTAATTCACTCCACTCATAACTAGTTGATTAGCTAGTTAAACTAATCTCCACCAGTTCAACTAAATTAAACCGAACACAACTCCACTAGCTGTCTCATTAACTCCACCAAACTTCTGCCACTGAAGTCCTAACTGAAGTCAACCATGCATGTGCTCACCAAACCTTAGGAATAGCGTAATTCCTCTATCAGATGCATGAGCCACTTCCAAGGCTCGAACTGAAGTGCTCCAAGAGAGTAAACTGTTGTTTAGAGTCCAAATATTATTAAGGGTAAATAATATTTGACTTCCCTATTTTTAGGATAGGCAGTCTAAAAATAGACTTTGACCTATCGACCTATAGGTCAAAAAATATAGGTCCATCTATTTTTACCAACATGACCAATACTCCAAGAATAACATACTGCAACCCCTGGACCATGCTCCATATGTCTAAAAATAGACATAGTCTAAAAATAGACTTTGCGCCAGAATTTGCCTGCGGGCCCACTTAGTGAAGGAGACTTCATTTCACTAAGCTCCATCATCTTGCTGCATTCTCAACACTCCCTCTCAGCAAGATATGGATTATCTGCAACCCCTATCCTGCCTCTGTGGAATTCGAACTTGCTCCTGGTGAGCACCTTCGTCAGGATGTCGGCATCCCGATCCTCCGTGGGAACATATGAAAGCATCATGATTCTCCGCTGAACACAATCTCTGATATGATGGTACCTGATGTCGATGTGTTTGGACCTATCATGAAATACTAGATTAGCTGAGAGTTTAATGCAACTCTGGTTATCACAGTAGATCACTGTAGGCTCCAAATGCAACCTGAACAATCCTGCGAGGATCTTCCTCATCCAAATAGCCTCGCATGTAGCCAAGCTAGCTGCCATGTACTCGGCCTCTGCTGAACTGAGTGCCATGGATCTCTGCTTCCTGCTGTACCAGGAAACTGCTATCGACCCAATGCTGAAAACTCCTCCAGAAGTGCTCTTCCGGTCCATTGGGCTCCCTGCCCAATCTGCATCAGTGAAGCCAGAAAGCTTCGCTCCATCCTCCTGTCTGTACCATAGACCATATCTCGATGTGCCTCTAATATAGCGCAATACATGCTTTCCTGCCTTCCAAAAGAGCTTGGTAGGCTTAACCATAGCTTGCGAAAGCTGGTTAACTGCATAGCATATATCGGGTCGTGTATTGACCAGATACATAAGCGACCCCACCAACTGCCGATAGACAGTGGCATCCACTACCTCCGCTGAAGTAGCATCCTCCTTCCTCCAACCACCAGGAAGAGGAGTGTCAACAGGCTTGCAGCCTTGCATGTTGAACCTCTCAAGAATATCCCGAGCATACTTTCCCTGAGAAATAAACAGTCCTCCGCTGCGCTGCCAAATCTCCAATCCCGGGAAATAATGAAGGATGCCCAAGTCCTTCATCTCAAACTCTCGTGCAAGATCCTCCTTGCATGAAAGTATCAACTGCTCATCGCCAGTCAAAATCAGATCATCTACATACAGTACGATGATCAACAGCTTCCCCTCCACCAAAATCTGGTACAGGTTAGGATCCGCCTCACTCTTGGAGAATCCAAGCCCGGTGAAGTAGCTGTCTATCCGAGTGTACCAAGCACGAGGTGCTTGCTTCAGCCCGTACAGTGCTCTCTTGAGTTGGCACACATGCGACTCACTGCTGAAGATCTCGAAACCTTTAGGCTGCTCTATGTACACCTCCTCCTCAATGACTCTGTTGAGGAATGCAGTCTTCACATCCATCCGATGAATGTGCCACCCCATCTGCGCTGAGAGAGCAAGGATCGTCCGTATGGAAGAGTACCTTGCGACAGGTGCAAAGGTCTCCTCATAATCGATCCCCTCATCATGGCATCAACCCATGCGGGTTCCTCCACAGCTTCCTCAAAAGAGGATGGCTCCGTCAGAACACATTGACTCACAAGAGCCATGTATCCAGTGTACCGATCCAGTGATTGTCTCTGTCTGCGCTATGCTATAGGTGGTCCTACAACCTTCTCTGCATTCCGAGCCAGTCGCTCAGCTTCTGTAGTGCGCATGCGCCCTCTGATGGTTGGCGCTGCCTGGGTGGTTTCTTCCACCTCTTGAACCTCCTCTTGTGGCTGATCCACATCCGGAAGCTCCTCCTTAGGAACTAACAGCTCCTCATCTGCATGCAAGTGTAGCTCCCTCTCAAGCGAACACTGCATGGCTTTCTCCTCCTGAAATTTTATATCCGTCGCACAACAGTCTTGCGACTGTCTGACAAATACACCTGGTAGTTGTGAGGTGTATCAGTGTACCCCACAAATATTCCAACCTCAACAGTTGGATCCAGCTTCCTTCTCGCATCCTTCGTCACATGCATGTAGACAGGAGATCCGAAAATCCGCAAATGGGAAATATCAGGCCTCTTGCCAGAATAAGCCTCCTCTGGTGTACTCATGCCAAGAACCTTGTGAGGACACCGGTTCTGCACATACACTGCTGTATTGCATGCCTCAGCCCACAAGTGAAGGGGTAGGCCCTGATCATGCAACATCGCCCGTGCAGCACCCACGATCGTTCTGTTCTTCCGCTCAGCCACCCCGTTCTGCTGTGGGTTATGGGGTGCAATGAGCTCTCTCTGAATCCCTTCTGCGCTGCAGAACTCCTTGAATTCAGCCGAGATGAATTCACCACCGTTATCACCCTAGGGGAGCACCGTCACCTTTCCCCGACTCCTTTCAATTTGGGTTGCTTAAAATCATGTAACTACGTTTAATGTATCGCTCTTTCTTCTCGGCATGAACAAATTCTTGACTTTCGAGAGAAATTTTCAACAAAGATCACAGAAGAACAGCTACGTCGAAGCAACCGAGAAAGGACCACACACGGCCCGGTGAACTTCCTCATGATCGTCGGGCGTGATCATCCTTCTCTCGTGAAAGGTGGCTTTCACATACTTCCCTAAAGCACACCCCTTGCACCGATCTCGACCGCGGCAGAGTGCCTGTAAAGCCCAAGAGAAATCGCGGTGATCTTCAGCTCCAGGGGGCGACAGGCCCACCCCCCCCCCGCGCGCCTTGCCCTCGTCATCCCTACGCCCGACTTCTCGCCTTTTATGCCATAGCTCGGGCAGCCCATATAATTGCAAATCGATAAAGGTTCTTTGGTTCGAACCCCTATCTTCCTGCCCAAAGAGGTTCCTCCTATCCTCGATAAAGGTACTCTCGCCGAAGACCACATCATACCCCTTATCTTCCAACATCGCCACAGAGATCAAGTTCTTCTTCAATCCAGGTACATGCATGACATCCTTCAATACAAAGGGTTTACCAGACTCCGTCTGAAAGGATATGGTATCGATACCAGTCGCACTGTATTTACCATCATCGCCCATCTCGATGTGCACACCCAAATCTTTGTCCTCCAGATCTGAGAACAAATCCCGATCTCCCGTCATATGAAATGACACACCGCTGTCCAAGAACCATACCGATCCCATCACACTTGAAACCAAGCATGCGATCAGTGAAAAGTCAAGCTCGAACTGTGAAGCCAAAGCTTCTCCATCTGCAGATCTCCCCGCTTGCTTGTTCTTCTTCTTCTTTGGACAATTGGTAGCATAATGTCCGTGATCATGGCAGTGAAAACACTTCACTTTCGCCATATCCTGATTCTTTCCCTTTGCACCAGAATGAGAGGTTTTCTTACCCTTCCCCTTCTTTGCTTTGGCCACCAAAGCGCAGTTTTCTTCATCAGCTCCCTTTGATGAAGATCCATCTCGAGTAGTCCTCCTTATCTCCTCCTGCATGAGATCCACCCAAAGGCGCTCCCATCCTGGCAGCTTCTCCCGACCATTGACACTATCTTGATATGAGTGCCAAGCCTTCCTAAGACCAAGGAGAGCCAGGTCGACCATGTCCTCATCTTCGACAACCACCCCCACACTTCCCAGCTCATCTCTCGCACCGAGTGAACTTTGTGAGGTATTTGGCGATACCGCCGCCTTTCTCCATCTTGATGTTCCCGAGCTTATCTTTGAGTCCCAGCCTTTCCTTTGGTCACTCTTACTCCGGAATAGATCCGTCAAAGCTTTCCACATTAGAAATGGAGAATCCTTTCCATGCAAAGCCGGATACAATATGATCCTTGACGCCTCCAACAGATCCTTCGACACTTTCGCCATCTTCTTTTGCCATGCTTCGACATCGTAGGATCGTGTGGCTTTTGGACATCCGTATCTACGAACTCCTTCAAACCATTATCTTCTAATACTACCTCCATGCGATCCTTCCATGCAACATAATTCGAACCGCTCTTCAAGAGCATATTTGAGTCGCAAACCGTTGAAAGACATTTTCAACACCGCAAGACCAAGAAAACAAAACTCGCCGCAAAATTCGAATTCCACCTCAAAGCTCAACCGCTCTAGATCCGTGAGAACAAATTATTTCTAGCAATGCAGATTGACCGCAAGGGGCGTTATCGGATATATCACCTTTCAAAGAAAGGATGGATCCCGCAGGCTGACTCGGCCCGCATGCGTACTCCGTCTACCGAAATAAGTTTGTAATCACTCGTGATGATCAATCTCTCGCTTCAATAGCTCCGATTCCATGTAGAAATTTTTCTTAATAATGATTAATTATCCACCGAGACTATCCCGATCACATAAAATTCGAATTTAAATGCAACACATAATCTCTTCCACTCGATCATCAAACATGCGGAAATAAAACAAGCGATAGCACATCAATTCATCATACACATTAACACAAGTATGTATGGGGAAAGCTTATAGATGAAAAACCCAGCAGCTATTGTGTATATTATAATGGATAAATCATGTAACAAACTCAAGTACAATACTCCTCACAAGTACTCGTGACTTTTCTCATAAAGTTACACACAAACTAGCTTGGTTTTGAACAGGTTACTGGTTCAAAACTCACCGCCAATTGCCTTGCCTCTATTGCGAAATCATGGCCTGTCTATATAGAGATCCAAGGTTCGAATCTCCTTGGCTTGACAGCGCAATCATCATGGGAAATTCCTCCAAGTGTGGTGCAAATCTCATGCACAACCGATGTCGCCATTGATAGCTAACTCCACCCTTTCATCTACCTCTTTCACTGGTCTCCACTGAACTGTCCATGCACTGTAGTGAACTGATGTGTTCTTGAGTTGAATAATGAGTTACTAATTAATGAATTAAATAATATTTAATTCAATCCACTCATAACTAGTTTATTAGCTAGTTAAACTAATCTCAACCAGTTCAACTAAATTAAACGAACACAACTCCACTAGCTGTCTCATTAACTCCACCAAACTTCTGCCATTGAAGTCCTAACTGAAGTCAACCATGCATGTGCTCACCAAACCCTAGGAATAGCATAATTCCTCTATCATATGCATGAGCCACTTCCAAGGCTCTAACTGAAGTGCTCCAAGAGAGTAAACTGTAGTTTAGAGTCCAAATATTATTAAGGGTAAATAATATTTGACTTCCCTATTTTAAGGAGAGGCAGTCTAAAAATAGACTTCGACCTATAGGTCCAAAAAATAGAGTCCCATCTATTTTTACCAACATGACCAATACTCCAAGAATAACATACTGCAATCCCCGGACCATGTTCCATATGTCTAAAAATAGACATAGTCTAAAAATAGATTTTGCGCCAGAATTTTCCTGCGGGCCCACTTAGTGAAGGCGACTTCATTTCACTAAGCTCCATCATCTTGCTGCATTTTCAACATAATGAGTGTTGGAAAATCAAGGTAGTTGTAGTTTAATGATGATTCTCCTTACTTGATAATTATTTGCGATATTAGTTGGCATTGTATTAATTATGTTTTTCTTTTTCATCAAAAAATTATAAAAAACATAAATATCATGAAACACAAATAACATAGGATATAGGCTCCATGCCAGGGAATCACCCCACAACTGGGGAAAACTAAAACCATCCTATTCTTGTAGAATCAGATCAAAATGAGACCTTCAAGACCCAAATACTAAAGTCAAATATCCTCCAAGAACCAAATCAACCCTCCAAATGATATCCAAGAGAAGACAAGGTCCTCCAAAGTTAACGCGAGTCAACTCCTTCAAAGTCTGCTCCTAACAAGATTTCGACCCTCACTTTAGATCTGTAACTTTGGCCTGCAATTCTCAGCCCTACAAAAAATGTAAAAAGCATAGAATCTTCACACATGTGGATAGAAATAGGTAGAAATCAAATCTCCTTCCTTTCCCTGGTCTTCCTTCTTGTCTTCTAGTCTTTCACTATTCTTGTATTCATTTTTTGGCTTTAGATCGAAATACAAAAGTATTTCCAAATGAATCAAACTCTCTTCCTTTATATAACCTTCTCATGAGGTTGAATAACCCTTCTCTTATGCTGAATTTTAACAGTTAGGACCGAATTGGTCTTGGAGGTTTTTTGACTTTCTAGACTCAAAAATAAATTCTTTTATATTTTACAACTTTCCAAAATGGGTCTTATACAATTAATATTGAATCTATTGACTCTTCACAATTTTTCTTATGAAATGAAAAATGCTAGAAGCATGAAGAACATGCTTAACCTAGTTGACCAGTCAAAAGAATCATGAAACCCATGCTTGAAAATAATAAATTTTCTTTCTTCTTTTTATTGTTACATAAGATATACATAATGGCATGAGTATAAATACAATTATGAAGACAAGACCTAGTTACTTTTCAAACACTCCCTCTTAACTAGGGAGGTATTCATAATGACTCAAATAGTCTTATCTCAAGTTGACATATTCCCATAAGAAGGAATCCAGATTGATAAACATAAAAGTATCATCAAAGTTAGCATTTCCATATTACCAAGGCCTGACAAGTACACTCTATCTCTCATAAGATCAAAGCACAAAGTTGGGAGGCATTCCATGGGACAACACACAACCTCACCGAGGTACATACTCGAATTAGGATATCCATAGTATATATTTCACTGGACCGTTTCTCTCTAGGAAATTTTTGTCCATCATACCATTCTAATCCAAGTCCATGTACTTGATTTAAGATCTCCATCCTAATCCATCATAATAAATGACTCAATAATTCCTATCCAAGATGCTTATCCAATCCATCATTATTCTTATACATGTCCACATACTTGACTTAGGATACCAATCCTAATTCGTCACAATACCTAACACAAGGAAAAACATGCAAATTCAATCCATCATTCTCTCTATTCATGATGCATGCACTAGACTTACGACGGTTAGTCCTAGCCTAGTACATGAAACAGGGAGAACCAATGTCCAACCTTACTCCCTCTCTACCTGAGAGGAGAAATCCATGCTCACTCCCTCTCAAATAGGAAGATTCCTCAACAAGCCTCAACTCGTGTTAGAAGTAATCATACTTCCCTTACATCAACTACTTGCAATTTTTGTAGCTTTCCTTAATCAACCCTATTATCACTTATTTTGCTCAACTTCCAACATCCCGTACTATATACAATACTACTTCTTGCACTTCTTTTTGCCTTGAACACAATTTCTCCAACTGACTGATTATCACAAGGTTAGCCAATCCATTATTTTGAACACAACTTGGCTAACCTTTCCAATCAATCTCTATCTGTCAACACATTAGGGGAATTTTGAGGTCTAAAATGGGCCTCCTAAGAAAAATGTACAACTAAAATAAAATTTATAATAACCAATAGGATTCAAGATGATGATGTAAACCATGGGGGATGATTCACCATTTTTGGAGTAAAAAAGTAGAAAGAGTAAAAAATAATAAAATAATAAAACTACTTTTTCAACTCATATTTTCAACTTATCTCCCTAAGGGTTTACTCAAATTTCAAGCGGGAATACTCGTTGGATGAAAAATTTAATTCCTCATCAAAGGATTACCCATGTTGCATACTTTTGATGTATCCTACTGCATGAAAAATGAGAAATACATAAAAAATGTGATTGCAATCACGTTTTTTTTCATGTATTTCCTATTTTTCGTGTAGAAAATCCATCAAAAGTATGCAACATGGGTACTCCTTGGATGAGGAATTAAATTTTGCATCCAACGAGTATTCCCGCTCGAAATTTGAGTAAACCCTTAGGGAGATAAGTTCAAATTACGAGTTGAAAAAGTAGTTTTGTCTTTTTTCCCTCTAAAATTTGATGATGTAATCAAATGTTATTTTATTATTTCCACTATTATTTTATAATTTACTTAGGAGGCCCATTTTAGACCTCAAAATTCCTCTAATGTAAATCCATAGACACAAATAATTCTACCCTCTGGCTGTTATTCTCATCTTTCTAAAATAGCCAATTCTGAGGGTCTTTAAATCAACTTTCATGTCAATCCTCTAGCTGCCTGTTAGATGAATTTCCTCAATCCTCTAATTGTTCTATTATTTCTTGAACTTGAAAATATTAGGGCGCCAATCATTCTTCCTTTCAATAGAGACTTAGCTTCTCCAAGATTTCTATCATAATCTCTTCCAAACACAACCCACTTGATAGTGAATGTCCACTGCTTCACTATCCTTAGGGTTTCCAGAGATTTTCCCACACAATAATGAACCAAATCTTGCACTCATGTACATAGAGCTTCTTTCAAGTCTAGCTTCTAAAAAATTCTTGAGCCTGCAAGGTTCAACCCTATCTAGGGATTTATTATACCTATGAAACATAATAGAAAGTACTCACCAAAGGACCCAAGTTCCTATGTATTTGTAACAACCCCAGGTTAATTTTCCAAGTAAATGGAAGGAAATTATAAAGGAAAAAATAAGACCAAGGTCACGGGACACATATTCCAAGCTGAATGGAGGGAAAACACATTAAAGTGGGTATCACTTGTGGTTAATTAATGACTATATAAATTGACATTGGTATTGAAGGAAAAGGGCAACAAATTACCTTTAATTCAAGAAATAAAGGAAAATAGGAGAAAAGGAAGATGAAGATGTTGAAAAATGTGTAACTAGGTTCAGTCTTCATACATATGAAATGTACTTTTGATTTATTAATATTGTAAAATGAAATAAAAAGTACTATTGTTATTTTGGAGCATGGGTTTCATGCTCATGGTATTTTATTTTAAAGGTCAAAGCACCCATTGAGTGCTTCTATGGTTTTTCCTAGGTAAAGAAGTGAAAAGAGTAATTGTCATAAGTTAAAGACCCCATCGGGTGGCATTGTAACTTGTAAATATATATGTATAGACACACCCACACACACATATATGTTGTTACAATTCATTTTTTCAACATGACATTTGATTGTCAATATGGGTCTATCACCATCTATATCATGGTCCCTTAAAAGTAAAATACACTAATGTTCCTTAATCA
The DNA here is from genome assembly GCA_034641835.2 of Pinus albicaulis. Lineage (NCBI taxonomy): Eukaryota > Viridiplantae > Streptophyta > Pinopsida > Pinales > Pinaceae > Pinus > Pinus albicaulis. The sequence goes on from CM076577.1 coordinate 748,206,252, forward strand.
AGTTTTAGAAATTGGAGAAAAGCTCTGTAAAACCTTTAAAATATTTCCTCTGCGCTTTTTATAGCCTTTTCCTACGCATGCGCTGATGCTTCTTCCATTAGTCATAGCAATCATTGCTCTGTTCTCCACTAAAACCTGCACACCCCCATAAAAATCAAGTAAATATAAAAATTAACTTCCAGAAGCCTAGTTGGTCGAATATTCTCCCAATTGGAAGCCTTTAGAGTTGCGCCAGTTCGAGCTTTATCCCTCTACTCATGGAGCATATCCCTTGGTCAAAGGAAATCAAATCTCTTCATGGGAGGAACCCATCCCTCTTTTAATGGATCTGGAACTACTTCAATCTCTCTATAAATTTAACCGAAGTCTCAAGTTGAAGGGTAGATATTGATTTGTATAGATTCTAAGTTGGAGAGAGTTCACAGAATTCATAACTTCTGAGCTAGTAAGTTGTTGTTGTTACATTGAAGATTACACCTTTGTGCACATGACTTCTTGTTGGTAATTCTAGAGAGGAAGGCTTATGATACCGAAGGAAAACGATTGGTCAGACATATGGGAGAAATCTGTACAACATCAAGGCACAGGTTGTAAGATTGCTCTTTTTAATTTTTGATAATACATATGGATCTATTTTTGTCATTGTTTTGTTTCTGAATTCATGGAAATGATGTCAATACTTAGATTCCCTGATTACTAAGTTGGATTAATATTTATGATTATTATATATTGCAGGTGCTTTGATCCTTTGTATTGTTTTTGATTGCAGGTTCTTCTCAACATTGAGGAATTGCTTTGGAGCGACAGGAAAAAGGCTACATCGAACGTCTCGGTTGAAAGGTAAGAGCATAACCTCCTTATTTCATGGTTGTAATAATATAAAGTACAACTAATCTAGAGAAAGAGATATTCAATGGATATTTGTTTCTAGTTAGTCATTGGAGTACTAGGGAGATCGCTCTTGTCCACAAGAGGGATTAATCCTGGTAACAAATTGGTGACCATACTAAGGAAGACAAGTTTAGTTTTATTTAGTTATGTTTAGTTTGAAATTATAGCTTTATTATTTTCACTTCTCTGTGTGTGGTTGGGTACATGACCTTTTAGATTCTTTGAGATAGAAATCCTAACAATATTTTTTTTCCAATTTTTCTCTGCCTGCACGGTTTTCTGTGGAAAACAGAGAGGAAACCTGTGCAACTTGTCAATATAGGTCAGTGCGCATGTGCATTTGTGTTAATTGAGAAGTTGTGCATCCCCTGGGAAATTTTGAAAAAAGTGAAATTCTCTCTTCCAGATTCAGATAACCAAATTCTCGAGGTTTAACCTGATTTAATCCAGTTGTCAGGACTTTTGTATGAACTCCTCCTTAACATCTTAGAGTCTTGTTTGATTAATCATCCTTTTTGCATTATACAGTTAGGGTTTTCCCTGGTTTTATATTGCTCCTTTTGGAATATACGTTCATTTTCCTAAGATCATTGATTTTATGTTTTTGTCTCCTTGAGCCACCAGGATTATTGCAAACTTGACCTTTTTTGAATATTTGTTTCCTATTCGATTGCAAAATGGAAAAGCTTCTAGATCACTGAAGCTTGATTTATCACAAGCTAGTCTTTCATGATTTCATTTCTGATGAGATAAGTGGAAACATTCTTAGTCTGATTACAACTAAGAGAAATCATTAGAAAGAAATTCATAAGTATCCTAGTTAGGATTGATAATTAGAACTTTGATTTGCTCTGAAGTTTTTATACTTTTTAGGGTTTTTTAGAAATTGCCTTCTTTTGAGATTTGTTTTTTCATCAAAATTATAGTTTTTGACTTGGTAATCAACAAAATTTTATTCACAAAAGAGACATTAATCATGCTTGGAAATTGTGTTCTTAATGAAATTGTTTTCTTTTCGAAAAGGAATTTTATTTGAAGTTTGAGGAAACTTGTGCTTTTGAGTTCAAAAACCTTTCAACTTTCTCCTAACTAGAGTTAATCGAAATAAAAGAGTTGCATTTTTCATATCAATGCATTTAGAGTATTTTTGAGTTAGGTCACAATAACATCAAGTTTCATCTCAATACACCTTTGCGTTAAAAAACAACCAAATAAATCAATGCTTAATAAAATCAATCTAGACATTTTTACATTTTCTAGGGCTCATTCCACCAATTTAACTTAGGCTAGTGCTTTGGAATAGGTTGTAATAAACATTCCAAAGCAATTAAAACAAACAAGTAGCATATGGCGGTCAAGAAATCCAATTGTTGCATTTTCACTTTGGGAAGCTCTTCTTAAAAGAGTCAAGCACGAGGTCATGTGAGACTCAATGAGGTAATCATACCTAATTCATTGGTGAAGATAGAAGACGTGCACGTAATAGAAACGATAAACCTCGGATTAACCATTGTCGAGGAGCTTGGGGTCACTTGTTAGAAAACCTCAAATTTACCATGTTGAGGAGATTTCAAGGGGATTGAGCTTGATACTATGCCCTTGTGTGTATATCGAATCGTAGACTGTTCCCCTAGGTGCAATTGTCTCAGTTGGTGACCTTAGATGTATTCTTTTGAATTTTTTTGATTTCGTGTGTTACAAGATTAACCATTGCTGAATTACTGAGACATTCATGGAGAATGCAGGGGAAACCCACTGAATATACACGCAGTCAATTGGAAAAAATTAAAACTGAAAGAGTTCAACAATCAATAATCGGGTCTACTGAACAAGGATAAACAACCATTGTAATACATCCCAATTTTGAAGTTAATCAAACTCAGATAATTGAAAAAGATCAAGAACAACCAAAAATTTCCGAAGTAATTATAGTTTAATCTGTTACTGGTGAATTGTTAGATATTCAATTTTCCGAACCCGAAATATCTGAACCTAAATTTGAATCTACTTTGTATGAGTCACCTTTGGATTTCATAGCTCGGACTCTTATTCATCCTCATTCACCTCGAGTGAAACTTCTTATTACTAATAATATTCCTCCTGGCCTAATTAGTATTGAAGATATTTTTGACACGGAAGAAGATATCATAATTCCTTCGCTTCAAGAATCTTTAGATATAAGGTTTAGTGAAAAAATTTACCCTTACGTTCCCTTTAGACAGGATCCTTGGTATCCTCAACTTACCGAATTTCTGCATAACTATGGTGTTAATTTTGGACAGCTAAGTCCAAACTCCATGTTGTGATGCTCAGATGAAGATACCAATATTTTTAGTATCATCAACTTAACAAATTTCTGCATAACTCTGGTGTTAATTTTGGACAACTAAGTCCAAACTCCATGCTGTGATGCTCAGATTAAGATACCAATATTTTTATTGGGTTCCTCTTTCGGAGAGGTGCAAGATCGATCTAAAGATCATCTTGATCCGATGAGTATAACATTTATTTTGAATTTATTCAAGATATGTGTAGGTTGACCTTAAGGTTTTGTGCCCCAGCAGTTGTGTCACACATCCTCACTGATGGATATAGATTGGTCAATGTTGGAGGAAATTTTCAATCATCTCATCCTCACACATTTCTCTCTCCTCATCTGATTGGTTCGATGTCCTTGGTGGCTCTTCTCTCCGTACATGGGAAATTTCCATAGCAACACATTTCTGATTTCGGTTAAGGGTTTCTGCATCAAAATTTGACTAATGTTGACTTTGGTCAACGCAAGGTCAAATCAACCTGAAACTCTCCCAAAATTGTGATTTTCCTAATCCGCATTTTCTGGCACTATTCTCGAGGCGAAACGTTGACTTTGACCTTTCAGCGTTGACCTAGCTGCTGCTACTGTTTGTGTTGATTGTTGACTTTTGAGTTGACCGTTTGGCTATCCTAGAGGGTTGTGTGACATTGCTGGTTTTCTGACCATATTGAGACTTTGTTGTTTGAAGCATCCTGTTGATCGCCATAACACACCAACACACATATATTTGTTACTTGTCTTCTGTTGATCTACTAGTATGTTCTATCAGAATTTTACTTTATTGTTTATGTGATTGCTATCTGATATTGAAGAAAAAGTAAAGTTGCATCAAGCATAGAACATCTACATAAAATTACATGGTATCAGAGGTGAGGTGAAGACAAAGCCCTAATTTGTAGCAATCACCAAAGAAGACGATGGGTTCCTCAAACTACAATGGCTTTAAGGCTGATGACAAATTGACTGGGAAGGATGACTTCCATGCTTGGAAGCTGACATTGGATCTTAACTTGGAAGACCAAGATGCCATGGACTATGTGCAGGGTAAAATCCAAGAGCATCCATCCAATGCTATTGTTGCTACCAAAAAAAAGTATAAGAAGGGGGAGATCAAAGCAAAGCTGATGATCAGGGACTCAATTCACAAGAGTCTGGTTGCCTACATCTCTGAGCTGGGCACATCCAAAGAGATGTATGATAGGTTGGTCCACATGATCAAGGCCAAAAATTCAAATCAAGTCATATTCTTCAAGAATCAATTGAAGAATATGAAGAAAGGCAGGGATGAGTTTGTTCAATCATATTTTCTGAAGCTGACTGAGATCATGAACAATCTGCTAGCTAATGGGGAGACAGTAGTTGATCGAAAGATGGTAGTCACTGCCCTTGGAGGTCTCTCATTCGAATGGCATGTGTTCAACACTACCATTCTCAATAAAAATGTGATACTTGAATTTGACGAAGTGCTATCGAGATGTGTACAGGAAGAGACAAGAATGAAGGAGTATGAAAATGAAGGAAATGTTGCCTACACTGCTCATTCTAGAAAGAAGAACTTTGGTGGTTCAAAGAATAAAGGAAGAGCAGGGGCCCAAGGAAAGAAGGGAAAGTGTTACACTTGTCATAGGTCAGGTCACTATGCTAGAGAATGCCCTTTCAAGAAGGATTCTCCGATGATGACGACAACAACAACAACTGGAGGAATGGAAATCAAAGGAACAACAGGTTCAAGGGGAAGAGGAAGGCTCCATCTGGTGGAAATTGTCAACCTTTCAAAAGGTTAGGAAACTCCAGGTATGAGGAATCAAATGTTGTTAATTAAATGAATGAATTCATTCTTATATTTTCCCTCTCTGCTACATCTCCACTCGACATTATGGATGTCTGGTTGATAGATAGTGGTGCCTCAAGGCACATCACTAGGTTCAAGTAAGCACTTTCTGATATGGTTGAGAAGGTTACTAATCTGGAAATTATCCTTGGAGATAATGCCACATATCTCGTGAAAGGGATAGGGACTATGACCCTCCACTTGTCTCAAGGTCAAGTCCTCCTCTTATGGGATGTACTCTATGTACCTAATTTGAAGAAGAACCTTGTGTCTATATCAGCCATGGAAGACAAAGGTTTCAATGTGGCATTCATTGATGGGAAGGTGCACATCTGGAAGAAGAGCTTCAAGGAAGATATCACGATTGGGTTTAGAGTTGATAAACTCTACCAGGTTGGAGGAAGTCCACTGGGAGCTGTTGGGGTTCCCATGTTTTGGCCAGGTTGACAGAGACCAAAATATGAGACAACATAGAACCACTTTGGGACCTTAGGATCTAGCCCTCCTAAGTCTAGAGAGGGATCTCTCTATATGAGTCCAAGTATATGTCTTTGAAGCTCAGATGTTATGATTTTAGGCTAGTTATAAGCTCATGGTTGTTTGTTTGATTGTTTGTGTTTGGTTGGAGGGAATCAGGAAAAGAAGGACCAATATAAGACAAGGATGAGAAAAGAGGAAGCTTAGGCAGAGACAGATAACTCAGAGAACATCAAAGCCATTGGGCTATGGAGTCAAGAAAGGATTTATTTGTGTTCAATGTGCAAGCTTTCAGTTGGGCTAGTCATCTAGAGCATTTGGATCTTAAGGGATGATTGGTGGAATGGGAAATTAAGGACAAAAAATGAAAGGAGGAGAACCAACCAACTCTGTCTATAGATTAGGTCAGAGGTCATTTAACTCCAGGCCTGCTTGGAAAAAGTTAGAGGCAATTACAAGGGATCTTAGAAAGGCTAGCTGGTCATGTAAAGATCCTAGTGGACAGGGCTACCACTAATCCCCAGTGTTCCCAAACCTTCCAGCTAAATCCTACCAAGAACATCTAAACATAGACTTCACCAATTCATACATCAGAGAGCAGGCAATATCATCCACTACACTGGTTAAATCAATTGAAATCAACATTTAGATACACATATAAGCAGAAAACATAAAGGGCTGGGAGAGCAGCAACATAGGGCACCTAACAAGGGTGAATCCTATGCCAAAATTCTGGTGCAAACCAGTAGAAATGAAATGAAATGTAGCATGAAATGAAAGCAAGTCAATCAAAAATATAGAGAAAGAGGAAACATCATCAACTGCTTTAGATCAGGATCCAAAGAAACATGCTTGTCACATTAAAAACAACACCAATCAGGTACATCATAGCCCATAGCTTGAACATTCAGTCTGAATACATATAATCTCAGTCTATCTTACAATATACACAGAGAACTTGTCCTAAGAGGAAAACACTTGCGTTCCACTGATATCTCATCAACAACCATTACAATAATATCCTTCTATGCTTTATAGCAGAAGAGACACAGAAGATCGACTAAGGAGGTAGGTGAATATTAAATGTTACATTAAACCCAAGAATGACTGCAGGGCCGAAACCCATTCTGTTTGACATGCTGCATATTTAATCTCTGTCACCTCCCTTGGGAAAGAATGATTTTCTCCAGATATGATCTTGACATTTTAGGTTGCGGTACCTCTGGTGATTTGAACCAAAATAAAATAAACTACTGAAAGGTCAATCTCATAAATGTTTTGGTTTCTTCGAACTTCTGTTAGGGTGGGAAAATCCTTCAGGGACACGGTGCATAATAAATACTGTATGGGCGCCCTGTCCTTAATGGGGAAAAACATTCTGCTGACAAATAAACCCTGATATTACCTCTTACTGATGTTCAGGACCTCTAGATCGATCCTTGAGGTCTTCAAAATGATGCTTCGCCTCTTTAAATTTCTGATTTAGGGCTTAAGATCTTCGTTGATGTGCCCTGATCCCTCTGCTCTGTACTAAAATTCTTTGCTACTTCGTTACTTCCTCTGTTGAGTTAGCTCGAGCTTTAAATGGCGCTGGCAGGATTTCCGGCGTTTGAACTCCGCTTTTCTTTAATGCAAGTCCTGACAGTCCCATTCCTTGACTCTCTCATGATGGTAATAGTTCATTGGATTTGATCTTCTCTGCGCCGCTCGCCATTGAGATAGTACACTGAACAGCGGCGGTTTTCTTCCTCTAGAAACCCTGCAACATAGCAAACCTGTGAAGAAAACAATGGACGGAGCAATGGATGCAGTGTGGATGGAGGAAATGGCCATGCAGATGGAATGGAGGGAAAAAATTGCATGGGAAATGGTGAAAAGTCGCTCTGGTAAGGTTGGCGGACGTTGTAGAATGAAAAACTCATGAAAAACATTTAAAAAACATGAAAACGGGACATTATATGTGTCGGAATGGTTGGATGGTACGGGATATGCATGTGGGGCGACGTGGCGTACGGACAGCCAAGTGGACAGATGACGTGGGGACCCAGGCGACGGTGGAATGGTAAAAAATGCATGGACAGATCTGGACCGTCGATTGGGCTAAGATCAACGGTGGAGGGCGACGGATGGTGGGCCGGAACAAGAGCTATCGCATGCACGATTTCATTAAATATCGTGCATCTCTGGTGATCGGGAGCCGTCGGATGGAGCTTTCGAGATCTAACGGCTGACACGGATTTCTCTGGGCGTCCTGGGTAGGAAGTTAATGTGCGGGGGATGGAGTTAACGAGCGGGAAAAACGGTTTTGAAAATCGTACAGAGGACGCGTGGCGAGAGATGAATGGAATCGCTAGCTCTCCGGGGAAAACCGCCTGCTGCAGATGGGTGGTGCGGAAAATACCGGCGGGTTTTGGAAAACATCGCGTGGAGTGGGGACCACCATTTCGGGCGCGCTCCGCGCCGTTGGATCGACAAATGAATGGACGGAGGAGATCAACTACGGGGGGCCAAGGTGTATGGACACGAGGCTGTTGGAGCGACCCCTCGCAGTGAATGACAATCGTTAGATTAGATCATCACACATCCCGAGGAGTCAAATACGGGGCCACCATGATCTGACCATACGGATAGAATAAAGCCCCCCGTAGGGGAAACGCCTAGGTCACGGCGCGGGGTGCTATGGAAGGAAAAGGGCGTGGGGCTATCAGAAGAAGGGCTAAGACCCAAAAACATAAAATTTATCATTTTAATTCATTTTTAATGCGTTTTGGGGGCAATCAAAGGGTAACGGTAGGGGAGATGGAGGGGGAAACTAGGGAAATAAGGGTGATGGGGAAATTTAAAGGGGATTTTGGGGGATTTAGGCATAGAGAGGGGGAATCTTGGGGGGGGAAGAAAGGGAATTCGGATAAAGGGAAAAGAAGGGGAATTGATGTATTTCGCGGGGGTAAAGGAGGGAATAATAGGCCCTTTTTGAGAAATGTACTAGTAGAGAGGGTTTGTATTAGGCACATCAATTGAGAGACTTCAAGGAGGATGGGTTTTCAGGGGAAAGGCATTCCCTGAAGGCTCAAAACAATCTAGCCCCCATCTGGCTTGCCAAGAATTTCATAGGGGGGCTAACAGTGGCTCCACATGGGGATGGCTTCTCCTTGGAGGAGTCAAGAAACCAGATATGATCTTTGGAGTAGGCCAGATGCCTGCTATCATAAGCCATCTTCCTTCTTTGATTTTCAGCTGCCACAATATGATAGAATCATCAGCAAAAATATTCCCTCAACCAATCTACCTACCCAACTGCAGTCCTAATTGTTCCCTTTGGGCACATTTGAGCTTGCAGACCCTTTACATTCTATTTTGCAAAACAGAACAAACCTATTCTAAATCTACCCTTATTTCACCATGAGGCCAGATTAGAATGTTGGCCTCATCTATTTCTCTACCTAATCTACAACCTGTTGGGATTAAACTGTCCGACAGGTTTCTTCTCCTACATTCTAAGACAGGAAATTTAAAAACAGCCAAGCTAGGATTAGAATGTCTGGCTTGCTGTGGACTGAAAAAGCTGAAACTCAAAAACAAAACTTGAGGGTTTGAAATATGAACTTTTGAAGCACCCTCTTTTCTTGACGTGACTCAGGTTTTGAGCATATTAGAGTCACTTCTTCCTTTTCCTTCAGCTCTGATTTTGTGCATGTTAGAGCTGATTTCTTTCTTCTTTGCTGGTCCAAATTTTGGGCATATTAGGACCAGCTGTTTTCACTTTGCCTTGGCTTAGATTTTGAGTTTATTAGAGCCAATATTTTGCACTTTTTAGAGGTCCTTGTTTGGGCATGTCTGAACCTCTGACTTTTCTGTTTTTGGAACATTTTCTCTTTTCTTGAAAACAAAAATAAAAGCTGCAATGGTATGTACAATGGAAATGAAACTGGAAACTGAGCATTAGCAGAAATAATGCTTGAGCATCCTGCCATTGACAGGACCCCCAAACAGCTCGGAACCATCAAGTTCTTGCAAGAAAAATGCATTAGGACCCACAGTGGCTTGAATGATGAATGGACCTTGCCACAAACTGTCAAAATTTTCATGTTTTCCTTTGTCCTCTCTTCTTGAATCCCACTTCAAGACCTTGTCCCCAACTTTGAAATCTGATGCGTTGGTTCTTTTGTCAAAATGTCTCTTTATGTTTTCCTGTACTTTGACAGCTTTGTTGTAGATCTACTCCCTTGTTTGCTGAAGATGGATTGTCTCATTAATCCTTCTTATCATGTTATCTTCCTCTGATTGGATCTCTTGGACAAGCTTGATTACAGGAACTCCAAGGCTGGTAGGGAATACTACTTCTGCCCCATAGACTAACTGGAAAGGTGACATGCCAATGGAATTTTTTGTTGTAAGCCTGTCGGCCCACAAAGCATGCACCAGCTTTTTATGCCATGATCTCTTGTTCTCTTCCAACAGTTTCTTAATGATGTTCACCAGGATTTTATTTGATGATTCTGTTGGGGTTCCCATGTTTTGGCAGATTTGGAAATACCAAAAGATGAGACAACATCAAACCACTTTGGGGCCCTAGGATCTAGCCCTCCTGGACCCAGAGAGGGATCTCTCCAATAAAAAAAAGAATGATATATCTTTGAGGCTCAAGATGAGATGTTAGGCTAGTTATGAAGCGCAAAGGGGGGTTTTAAATAATTTGGTTGAAGGGTTGCTAGGTTGGTCACGAGATCATGGACTGAGAAAGCAGTGGGAGGAAAGGAACAAAATAGTAGGCTGTTTCAGCAGAGATGATAGGCCAAGACAATGCCATCCATTGGGCTATGGAGTCATAAAAGGAAATTACTTGCACCCACTAGCCAAGGCTTTCAAAGGGCAAGTCATCTACACTAAAGGATCTTTTAGGCAGATGATGGGATGGAACATTAAGGAGGAAAGTGAAAGAAGGAAAGCAACCAATTTTCTGTCTATAGATCAGGTCAGAGGTCATTTAACTCCAGACCTGCTTGGACATACTCAAAGGCAGCTCTCAAAGGTGGACAAAGGGGCAGCTTATAGATCAGACCAGAGGTCATTTAACTCCAGGTCTGCTTTAGCAGCTCCAAGGGGAAAACAGAGATAAGATAAATAAAGGGATCTCAGAAAGGTAAACTGGTCATGCAAGGATTCTAGTGGACAGGGCTAACACTTATCCCCAGTGTTCCTAAACCTTCCAGCTTAAACCCAACAAGAACTTCTAAGAACTAACTCAACCCATTCATACATCAGCCAGCAGGCAATAACATCCGCTGCGCTTGTTAAATCGACTGAAACCAGCTCTTAGATAGCACATAGAGCAGAAAACATAAAGGTAGGGAGAGAAGACAGCATAGGGCACCTAACAAGGGTGAATCCTATACCATTATTCTGATGCCTACCAGAGGAACATGAAACAATATGGAAATGTAATAAACAGAGTAAAGAAGAACATCACCAATAGCAATAGACCAGGATCCTGTGAAATGTGCTTTGATTAATTGATGCAAAACCAGTCATGTACAATATGGCTCAATGGCTAATACAGTCCCAACTTCTCCTCCCAGCCTATTACATACAAACTACTCTGCAACTTCCTCCCAAGGCTGTTCTAACAGTCAAACTGAATCCCTCTAACAGCAGATGCCCAGCAAGGCAACAACAACCTTTACAATGTGTTCTCGGGGATTTCTTATAGGAGAAGAGGAAGAGACAGAGGTAGATAAACAAATAAATGAGACTCATTAAGACAGTAAGGCGGAAGTGTTCACGCCCATACTGCTTAATGGATTTCTGCAGCTCTGTATGTACTCTGTAATCTGTCTGGGGAGTCTCTGTCAGGTCGACTTTGACCTCGGATATGTTCCTTGGAGTCCTTTCTGGTGTCTGGAGCTCTGCGCTAGCCTTCCGAATAAATGAACTGGTGAAAGATCTGCGAGGCTCTCCATACCTCATAACTGCTACCTGACTTTCCTAAATGGATTTCGGACAGCGCAATTAATCTTTTCAGGGCTCGAGGAGATATGGAGGCGCTGTGGGAAGGTGTACCTCAGGAGGAAAATGTCCTGCTGTTAGGTAGCACAGTAATGGCTTACTGGTGCACTCATTGGTCTTCAAACAGTGCCTTAAGCCCTTGACCGTAGGATTAACATGTTAATCTTCAATTACAGGGTCGAATCCTCCTCAAATCCTGCTCTGCTGTCTCGTTTGGCCGCTGAATTGGCCTCTCTGTACTATCTACACACTTTAAAATATACCTGTTTAAAGCCCGGGAAGTGGTGGCGGAATGCTGTGGAGGCAGAGGAATGGTGGCAGAATAGTGGAGAATCAATGAAAAGTATGCAAAGTGGCGGAGAAATGGTTAACACTGTGAAAACCCAGAGATTGTTGTTTGGGCGAATTACACAGGGAGACACGAAAAACAATAGACGGAGGCGTGAATGTGGGACCCGGCAGAGGCGGAGGGCGATTGAATTCGAGCCGTCAGATCTGGGAGGAATGGACGGCTATGATCAAATCGCACGATCGCAATCAGAGGCCGGAGTGGGGAGCGATCGCAACGCACAACACAGAATTTCCGATTGTGATTGAGAGGGGGGACGCGATTGAGCAACAACCGTCGATCTCGGATCTGAATCAACGGCGGGGATGCAATCGGAGGGAAAACGGAAGAACCTGCGATCAGCGATCGGGAGAGGACTTGCGATTGTGCGATAGCCGTTGATCTGCGGAAGAATGGACGGTCAGGATGCAATCGGGAGACAGCGGGGGAGACTTGCGATTGCAATCGGGTGGGGCAATGCGATTGAGCGATGACTGTTAGATCTGAAGGCCAGATCAACGGCTCAGATGTAATCGGAGGGCCGGTGCGATCGGGGGATCGGGAGTTGCGATGGCCGTCGGATCTGCGGGAGGATGGACGGCTGCGATTTAATTGGGGTGGAGATAGGAAGACTTGCGATTGCGATCGGGCGAAGGGTGCGATTAATGCTGGACCGTCGGATCGCGGGGCAGATCAACGGTCAGGACGAGATCGGAGGATCGCAATCGGAGCTCGGAGGAAAAGGCTTGCGATTGATCGGAGGCTGTTGTGATTAAGCGCTGATCGTTGGATCTGGGATCAGATCAACGGCTCACAATCCATCGGAGGAGAAAACAGGAAGCGAGAAGGGAATGAAGCGATTAGCGCTGGGCCGTCAGATCGCGGGGCAGATCAACGGCGGGGAACGCGATCGGAGGATCGCAATCGAAGGTCGGAGCAGGAGGCTTGCGATCAATCGGAGGTCACACACAGAACGTTGCGATTGCGATTGAGCGGGGGGCTGTGATTAGCACCCAGCCGTTAGATCTTGTGACAGATCGACGGTTCACAACACGTCGCGAGACTTTGTGTGATAAAAAGATCGCATCGGGGATTTTTGCGTTTACAAAGGAATTTGCCTACCGCCGATAGCTCTGATTGCGATTAGCACTTGGGACTTAAGCGCTTGGTCCCAGCGCATGGGAATGTGTGGGAAGTGGTTTGA